>ADNK01002126.1:0-35441 GCA_000320545.1 Bigelowiella natans CCMP2755
CAAGTGCTACAAGTAATAGGCAAAAAGATAAAGATATTGTAGATGCTTACCAACAAGCAATCGATTCAGCAACTACTGGTAGCAATGACTTAGATGATGTGAAGACAGATGTAAGAAAGGATTTATTAGCCAATAAGAAATATAAACTTGACAAGATTCCTAAAAATACTATGATAAAGGTCTTCAACAAGAATGTAAGAGTAGGGACATTCATCAAGAACCTTCGTGCTTCCTTGAAGAAGACCGACACAGAAATAGATACTCAAAAGAAGGTAAGTCTCATTCTTAACGATGTTGAAAATAAAAAAAGTAGTGGTAATTTAACTCTAAAATATATGAAGCAAGTTCAAAAGGAGATAAATAAGAATTTCAAGGATTTGAACCTCAAAGACAAATTCACTTATGAAGGTAAAAGAATTGATAAAAATGGTGTCAAAAAGGTGATACAAGCAGAGGTTGATTCCTTTGGAAAAAAGGAAAGGAAGCAAAGAAATACGATTGAAAGCAATCTGCTAAAAGTTGAAAATTATGTCAAAGACGATGACTCGGTTTTACCTGAAGCGAAAACTGCTATAAATCTACTTAAGAAGAAGAAGCAGAATGAAAAGTATAGATTTTTTAACGAGGTATTAACAGCATCACAACTCATCAAAGTATTACAAGAATTAGTTGATGACGAAGAACCTGATAGTGATTAATATTTACTATAAAAAATAATATCTAATTTTTAATAATAAACTATGCCTTATTTATTATTAAAAAAACTAAATAGAATTGATGAAAATGAGAATAAGAACCTGAAACCTATAGCGATTGTGAAAAGTGAGAAGAAGGACAAAGACCCCTTACATAATGCTTTTTTATACTTAGATATGGATGATAAACCGAATTCAAAGAAGAAGACAAAGATTGAGTTGGATTTCCACCAAAAATTTGAGATACTACCGAACACAAATTCAGACAAGAGGGATGTAATGTATATCGCTGGTGCGAGTGGGTCAGGTAAAAGTTATATTACCAAACAGATAGTCAATAATTATGCGAAATTGTATCCTAAACGAAAAATATTTATAGTTTCTCGTTTAGACGAGGATGAAACACTAGATGGTATCAAAAGTAAAAATATTATAAAATTAGACATACCATCTTTAGTAGAGACACCATTTGATGTCAACAATCCATTATTTTATAAAAGTTGTTTTATCGTTGATGACTGTGATGCTTTACCAGATAAAAATGAAGATAAAGCAGTTCAAGATTTAATAGACCAAGTGAGTTCAATGGGCCGACTCCATCACAAAAAAAAAGACGAAGATGGTAATAACACAGGACAAGGTGGAATTAGTTTGTTTTTTATCACACACTTCTTATCAAATTACAAAAAAAGTCGATTGATTATGAATGAAGCAACCCATTATGTCCTTTACCCTCAATCAACGGCAACAAACCAATTATATTATGTGTTGAACAAGTATTTAGGCTTAGAGAGAAAAGAAATATCAAATTTAAAGAAAATGGGCTCTCGATGGGTAGTGACACATAAGAACTATCCTCAATACATAATAGGTCAATATTCCGCTGAAATCCTTCATCAAACTTAGATTTTAATAAAATATTTAATCAAATATGTTATTAAAATAATTAACCAATAAATCTATTACCTTTGCTTCTATTTTCAGTAGCCCACAAGGGTTGAGTATTAGTATAATGCAATCGTTTAATGACTTCTTCTAAATCAGGTGCCTTACCCCCTGCTTTGTATCTAATAGGTGTAATGTGGTCTATCTCCCACATTCCGTAATTTTCCCAAGTCATACCTTCTTTAAATTTACTTTCTAAATATTTTTTATATTCTTTAATTGTTGTGCCTAAATATTTGATGGAGCTTTTACTTTTGTTTTTTTTAAATCTACAATTAACAGCACTGCTAACAATTCCTTTTAAATGTCCAATTGGGTCACAAATTTTGCAACAAAATTTGAGTTTTCTGTGAATACAAATTGAACCACCATTGCATTCAATACAATATGTTTTTCTTTTTCCGTGCTTACACTTATTATTTTTTTGCCATTCTAATTTTGCTTGATTCCTTTTTGCATTGGAAATTTCATATTGTTTTCTATATTTTTCTTCGTGTGTTTTTTTAAAATTTTGAAACCATTTTGCTTTTCTCAAAATCACATTTGGTTTGTTTCTATATTTTTTTTGTATGTCCCTACATTTAATACAAGTTTTTAATTTTCTCCCTTTCTCATTTAAAAAATCTTCAGGTAATCTATGACATTTGCACCTGTTACATTTTTCGTATTTGATTTCTTCATTACTCATTTCTCATACTTTTGTTAGTCATTATTTCTTTAAATAATATAATTATCTAACTCTATTGTATATATGGATAACAAAGAACTGGTCTTGGATGTAAAACAACACTCTGAAGAGTTCAAAAAGCGATTGGAGCAGGAGATGCTACACAAAATGGAAGTGGAGGATGCGAAATTAGAGAACACATATCAATCTTGCTGTATGACTAGCGATAAACGAGCATTAGAGTTTTTCTCAAAGAGCGGAGTCACATTTAGTGTGCTTGTATTCAGTATGTTACAAGTTATCACAGTTAATAATTCGTCCGAGCGGAATGCTTTTTTAAATGTAGTAATATTAACACTGGGCACATTCTTGCCGTCGCCAAAGATGAAGGACAATGAACAATGTGAAGCAAAGCGAACACTGCGACTGCCATGTGCTGTGCTGTGTGCTGTGCCATGTGCTGTGCGGTGCCATGTGCTGTGTGCTGTGTGTGCTGTGCCACGTGCGGATGCTGACACATGCGAAAGCAACAAGTGTTTCATCATTCTGCTTCAAGTTCACTTGCCATCAGTTGGTCATGATCTACATCATCCTCTTTTTCTTCATCATCAAACCTACTTTTGCCCCAAAATGCCTTTTGATGTGAATTTCTGCAATCATCTAATGTGATTGCCTTCCATTGCAGTTGTCTACCAACTTGAAACCAATGTCTTTTTCCGTTTTGTGTCACATGAGTAGCAAAACCTTTTCTGTGTTGCCTCGCATGACCCATCTCTCTTTCCACAAATTCCATCACTTCTCTTGTCGCCGTTGTCAATTCTTCCTCTTTCATTTTCGGCAACAACCACTGCATGGTCTTGTCAATGTCTTCCAATGCTTCTTCCATTTCTGCTCTCTTTGATTTGAAAGTTGTCACCATGCAATTCCATGTCGCTCGCAATTGTGCCTCACATTGGAAATGTCGCACACTGCCTTTCTGCATTTGGTCAAGTTTCTTCCTTTCTTGACCACATTGTGCACAAGAACTCTTGCGGATTTGTTCTGTGTTGATTGCATCCTTCTCAATCTTCTTTTTGACACTTTCCAAATCAGCATGCCATTGTGAAGCAACCCCATTTGATGCAATTTGTGCAGGTTTTTGGAAGTTTTGAGGTTTGCAGTTCTCCACTTGCTTGACCTGTGATTGCAAATTGGCATTTGGGTCACAGATTTCCATTTGCAAATTCAATTTTTTGCAAATGGATGTCATCTTTGCATCGCCGTCGTTGACCCTGAGATTGCTCGTAGCATCACAAAGTGTCTGCATCTGGTTGCCGTTGTCAGCACCGCCTTGAAGTCGCTTCGTGAGATTCAATGGAGTGCTGAAGAAAGAATGATCAAGTGATTGGCAACTGTGCATCTCCTCCCCCTCCAATGGGTTGAAATTGCAAATCAAAATGAAACAAATGCAAATGCACATTTTGCCTTGTGTCCTGAGGAGTTTGATGCCGCTTGTCAATCGTTCCTTTCTTCGCAAGTTTTGTCACACCCAAAGTCAGGGTCAAGACCTCATTCTTCTTGCTTTTCTCATCACAGGTCTTGTCTGTGGACTCATTCTTCTTGCTTTTCTCATCACAGGTCTTGTCTGTGGACTTGGGAAGACCACCCAACATTTTGCTTTCATCAACTGGGGTGGGCACTTTGCATTGCTCTGCGAACTGCTCCCTGAGATTGTCGTAGCAAGAGTGTGCTGGAGGCGGTCCAACACCACTGAGCAGGTCTCGCATTTGTTGTGGATTTGTGCACATGTGTGCGACATCTCGCACACATTTGTGCAGTTTCTTGTTTCCCTTGTCTTTTTCCAGTGCCGAAACGATTGTTGAGGCATCCCATTTCTTCTCACAGTGTCCTTTCTTCAATTCCTCATTTTCATCCATTGGGATTTTGTCAAAATCGCTCATCCATTTTGCTTGCTCTTCCAAGTGTTTCTCGCAATGTTCAAATCCAGGTTTTTCCACTGGAGCAGAATTCCACAATTCGTCCCAAGACAAGGGTCTCTGACTTTGAGCAAGTGGTTTTGATGGTGGTGTTTCCGCCATTGCAAGGAGTGTCGCCTTTTTTGGTGAAAATGATCAAATTGCAGGGCATTTTGAGAACATTTTTGCCCCTTGTGGAAACAATGAAAGCATTCAAAAATTGCAGGGGGTTCACAATCGTGCAACACCACAAAATGAAACGGTGCAACACGAAAATGTGACCGCATGGTGGTTTCATTTTGGAGTGTGAAACTTTTTGGGGTTTCATTTTGGAGTGTGAAACTTTTTGGGGTTTCATTTCAGAGCATGAAACTTTTTCGGGTTTCACTTTGGAGTGTGAAACCGCATGCTTGAATGTTTCTAATTTCAGAATTTAGATCATGTGAATTTGCCAAAGCGGAAACAGGATTTGGAAATCCAAATCATTCTGTTTCAGGTTTTGGATTTCCAAATCCAAACAAATCCAGGTTTTGGAAATCCAAAAATGGAATCATTTGGATTTGAAAACCCAAACCTGGTGTGATTTGGGTTTTTGAAAATGATGTTGCCAAAATCCTGTCAATGACACCTCTTGGTGTTCACCAAAGGCGATTTGTTTTTCCCCTGCTTGTCGCCTTGTCTTGCTGTCCCGTCGTTTTCCCCACATCTTTTGCGAGGGCATTCATTCATTTTTTTGGTCACAATTTGTTGTCGCAGGGCAAGAAATTGGTTGTCGCACTTTCCCAATCTCAAACACCATGGATGTGAGATTTTCCACAGTGTGTCAGAGAGTCTCTGGTTCTCTGAAAAGAAATGCCCTCACTTCTAGGAATTTTCTACGAATCATGATTTGAAATTTCGCAGGTGTGAACACCCACATCAACTCCCATCTCTCTACTTGTCTCCAGTTCCTTCCTGATCAGTCACAAAGCCATGTTTCTCAAAACTGCAACTTGAGATTGAAAACTAACAACATCAAAGTTCTTCATAATATGAAACACAAACCTGTGGTCCTACCCAAAAAAATGGCAAACAACAAACAACAAATGAAATGGATGCTGTTAGATGCAAAGCCAAATGCAAATGCAAGTCACGAAAATGCATTGCCTACTGACCCACTGAGACTCAAAATCAGCAGTTTTTAGCTTTCATGGCACAACACAACTGAAATGTTCAAAACACACAGAAATGAAAATGTTTTCTTCAGGTGTTTAGAAGGTAAAATGAGAAGGTGGAAGAGAAATTAGAAGTGAAAATGAGAAAACAGAATGTTTGCTGGAAAAATGCAACTGAGTCATCAACTGTGGACATTGGCAAGTTGCAAAAAACAGAAAAACAACTTTCAGTAGTGTTTCAGTTGGAAAGCTGAGAACTGAAAAACACTTGCTTGCAAATGCAGATGTGTTTGCATGTGGCTGTAGCTGCTACGACCCATCAACACTTCGCATCTCAGTGTGGAATGCAATTTAGTTTTGGTTTCTTCTTCCCACCCCAACCAACATTCATCATGACACTGCACTGTTCAAAGGGTTGAAAACACAAATCACATCAATCAAACAATGCATGCATGAATGCTGTTTGAAGACGTGTTGATGTACACATCACATTGATGAGCAATGAAAATGCCACAGCGAAAACAGACATGTTCCGCCACCAAAAACTTCATTGTCGTCGCAATGAGGACAAATTGAACAAAAGGCGAGTGTTAGCAAACCATGAACATGAGCATTCAGGCATCATTGATGCTCAAGAGAAACTTGAGAAGTTTGGAAAGCACAAAAAAACATGCTTGCAATTGAAACTGCTTGACAAAGAGTTGCTGACTGCCTTTGGTGACTTGATGTAGGATCATTAGGGGCAAAAATAATCGTCATTGTTTGAAGACAAAAATGCACAATGCAATGCATGTGGATGACATTTGCAATTCCGCCATCCAACACCATGTGAATGGCATCAGTGTGCTTGATGAGAAACCTGTCATCACTGTTGATTGCAGATTTTTTGCCGATGTGTTGCCTGCTCACAGTGACGAATGTTGGGCAAAATCATTTTGTGATTTGAACAAAGATGCTCACATGTGCAATCAGGAACATGAGATTTGGTTCTTCCACGATGAAAACAACATCATGAAGTCCTACAAAAAGGAGGCACCAGTCTTTCTAAATGACCACATGTCCACATGCTTGCAGCATGTCCCAAACACAGAGTTTGCCAAGATTGGAAAAGACAAGAAATGCAAAGGAGAACACCTGAAGAATTTCAAAAAGGTAGGAAGCAATGCCTTTGGCAAGAACATCATCGCTAAACTGATGAAATGCCACAATGATGAGGACACATTGAACAAAATGGACAAAAATGAGAACCCATTGGCATTCAAAGATTGTGTGCATGACCTTGAAACAAAGAAATGCAGAGATGTAGCAAAGAAAGACTTCATTTCTGATCACATCAAATTCAAACTCAAACCCAAAAGACCGATTGAACAAGAGGTGAGAAAGGACACGTTGGATTTCATTTTCGGCACACAGGAAACACAAGAAGATGCTCTGTTTCTGCCAAAATCATTGGCAAACAGTCTCTTTTGCAACAAGTTTGGATTGTCAATTGTGTTTTTAGGAAGCGGTGGGAATGGGAAAGGTGCACTAACTGCTCTTCATCAAGTAGCAACTTCCAAACATTGCAACATGGTTTCTTCTCAGTTCCTAACAACTAAATGCAAAGCAAATGCCCCCAATGGTGATTCATGCAAATGTGTGGATGAGCGATTGGTCATCGTCAATGAACCTGAAGAAAATGAAGGCGACAAAGAACCATCTTTCAATGCAAGTTTTCTCAAAAAGATCACCGACAATGACACAGCAAGTTGCAGAGAGATGCATGATGCTCCTGTGGAATTCCTTGCTGACTTTGGCATCTTCTGCTTGTGCAACAATGCTCCCAAATCAGACAGTGTGGATGACAGCATTGAACGAAGGTTCTTGAACATCCAATTCCCTTTTCAATTCAAAGAAAAACCTGACCCTGACAACAAATGTGGAAAGAAAAGAGATCACACTCTCAAAGATGAGTTTGGAAACAACAAAGAACATCGTGGAGAACACATCAAACTGTTGTTAGAACACGTAGATGTGGAGAAATTGAACCCTCCTGAAAAGGTGTTGAAATTCACAAACGATCATTTGAACGATGACAATCACACCTCAAATTTCATTGAAGAGAACTACGAAAAAACTGATGATGTCAAAGACAGAATTTCACACAACGACATTCACAAACACTTTGAAAGTTGGTCTCCTGTGCATGTGTCCAAAAGCAACTTCAAAAAGCAAATGTTGGCAAACAAATTTCTTCTTGGTGAAGTGAGAGGAAAGTTCTACTTCAAGAAATCAACAAAGAAAGAAGATGATGAAGAAGAGGTAGATGCAAATGCATGGCATGCATTCAAAGATTTGTCTCTTGCACACATGCACAACGTGTGAGCAATGGAGTTAGATCAAAGTTTCAAGCACATGATGATGAATCAAAGGAAAGAAAACAAAATGCAAAGAAAAGGAATGAATTCCTGCACACAAGAAGGCATGACTTCAAAAAGGAAGGTGAAAAGTGTCTCCCTGATGCCACTGCAGCAAATGAAATCATCGCGAGAAAAATGAACAAACTGAAAAACAGAGGGAAAATGAACGATGACACAGAAATCCAAGTCGTTTGCATCTTGCAACACAACACACCAACATCAGGAAGAATGACAACACTCGGTGATGGTGTTCACTGCCCAAGCAACAGACAAGAAGGGTTCGGCAGTGTGGACCTTCATGGGGACGATTTTTTCATGCAGTCCGTTCCAATTGATTGTTTCAAATGATGCACGAAAAAGTGTTTGAAGAAACACTCTTTCATGCACATGTCAATGCATGTGTTGCCGAAAAAAAAGAAACACAGATGTGCCACCAATTGCAACCGAAAAACCTTTGGTGTCCATCATCACAACAGAGATGAGAAAGAATGCCATTTGACTGCAGATGGTGAGAACATCCTGCGAAGCAAAACACTGGAAGGGCACAATTCATGTGTTCTCAAACCATCCAAGAACAGCAATGTGATTGAAGAACATGGAAAGAAAATGAACGATTTTCATCAGTTCAAAGCAATCACAGGTTGTGACCACAAACGAAGCAACTACGATGATGCAGAGATGAGTTTGTGTGTTTGGAATCAGTTCAGACCACAGGAGGTAGAGTTTGGAAAGACCACAGAAATGGAAGAAGAATGGGCACATGAAAGTAGTCGTGGTGGGACACGATGCAGTGTGGATGGAGAACATCAAAACAAAGACTGTGTCAAATTGGATTTGAATGAAAAATGCACATCCGTGTCATGTGGTGATCATTTCACTGTTCCTTTGGGGACACCCATGACAAGAACCACATCACAGGAACAAGTTGATGAGCATTGCAAATTCAATTGTGGTTTGCACAACATGGAAATGAGCAAAGATGATGATGTGTTTTTTGAACACAACAAACATGACATTTGTGCTCATCTTGAGCCAAAACAAGCAAAAGAATTGGGATCAAAATTGAAGCCATTGGACACCAATCATTCACATCGCAAAGAAAAAATGAAATCAATTGAGCTCTTTGGCAAATTCTTTCACAGATTGCCACCGCATTCAAAATCTCAAGATTTAGCAAAACCAACAATGAACAAATTGTGGGGTGTGTTCCAAACCAAATCAAGAAGAAAGGTCAACACAAAGCAAGTGATGGAAATTGATGACCGAGAAAGCAATGAAACCCCTGCACACAAAATGGGACCTGATGGGTGCACGATGTTGTCCTTGACTGAATTTGAAGAAGAAAAGAAGTGTTTCAAATGCCATGCCTGTGGAACAGCACCATTTCTCACCTCTCATGTGAGAACCCACGTGGTTGATTTGATGAATGAACACAAAGACGATGTTGTGTGCAGTCACACCGACAGTTCAGTGATGGCAAGAAGCAAAGCAATGCATTTTGAAATTGGTGATGAACTTGGCAAATGGAAAGAGGAAGAACTTCCTGAACACTTCAAAGTGGAGAAAAGTGTGCTCACACAAATGAATTGATTGTCATCAAAAAAAATGTTGCAATTGTTGCTCAATGAACGTGATGTTTTTTCTTTTCAAACAAATCACACAGTGTGTTGTGATGAACATGAGTTTTGCGAACCATTTGAATGTTGATGGGACCACCAAGGCAGCAGAGTTCAATGTCGGCAATGTTGACTTTGATTCAGATGACATTGAATGTGATGAAATCAAAGCAAATGACCAATTGACAGCACCTGAAATCTCAAGTCCACAAAATGAAGTGGGTGAGACAAAGAGCGAAATGAATGCGATGAAGAACGACATTGCATCGTTCAAAGCGGATGTGCTGGATGCGACAAATCAAACACTGCAAGCACTACAGATGGACCATGCGAACAAGAACATGACGATCGCTTGTGATTTGAAGGTCACAGGCAACTCAGAGCAGGGATGAAATCTTTGAAAATGATCATTTTCCAAACTGTGTTGTGCAATGTCCGCCACTGCACATTTCAGAAACACCGCATCAATGGATGGAGCACTTGCGGGTTTGACCATCACACGGATTGACACAGAGAAGACAGCCCTGTCAAGTTCTTCAAATGTTCACATGACAACTCACAATGACAGCGAGACTGCCAATGCCACAGCAAGAGCAGGATTGCAAACACAGACAGACGATGCTGACACTGCTGCTGCAAATGCAATCACCAATTCACAGCAAGAAATTGATGACAATGAAACTGACATTGAAGGCAAACTCGCTACTGAAACCAGTGCGAGACTTTCTCTCGCTTCAGAAGTGAGCACAAGAAACACCTTTGTGGATGGTGAGATTTCCAGATCAGATGGATTGCATGCAAACGACAGTGCCAGATCAGATGCCGTTGAAGCAGCACAAGCAACTGTCAATGCTGACATTGAAGCAAAAATCCAGGCAAGAATTGATGCTCACAATGCGGATTCAAGCAACACTTTGCCAAGATTGAGCAAGATTGAAGAGCATTTGGAAATTGATGAAACCGACCCTTCTGATCCAGTTGTGAGAATCAAGGCAGGAGTTCAATTTGAAGTGTCAGGAAATTTCATTCAAAGTTGAATTTGATCATGTGCATTCACATGTTTGTTCTGACATTGACATTCAACCCTTTCAACACCCTTGAAGGTGTTGAAATTGAAATCTGGAATGAACATGTGTTCAATGTTTTTTTTGTCCAAACTGTGTCAAGTGTGTGTGAGTGCGGCAAATTGCTTTGCACGATTGAGTGATGGTGGATTGATGATGGATGTGAACAACGACGGAATGTCAGAAGCAAAAGGAATTCAGGTTCAAGACACGACCAGGGTGAAAAACATGATGGTTGAAGATGATGTCAAATCTGCTTCACTCACCTTGAACAATCAAAACTTTGCAACGAACAACAACAACATTTCAGCAGGAATGGATGGCACAACAACCACGACGAATGACAGAATGGACTTTGGTGAAAATGTCAAATTGAATGCTGGGAAGACCATCACAGGAGATGCTGCGAATTTCACAAGTGTTGACCTGGATGGTGGCAATCTTGCGACCCAACTGACAAAGATGAGTGAAAATGCCACCAACATTGCTAACAACACGACCAAAATCAACGAGAACTTGGTTCAAAGAATTTCCAATGACAATGACATTGCAAGTAACTCCAACAGAACAACACAAAATGCCAACAGGATTGTTAGCAACGAGAGTTCAATGAACGGACATGATGTTTCTGTTCAGTCCAACAGCACAAGAACCAACACCAACACAAGCAACATCACTTCCAACACTGACCGAATGTCTACGAATGAAAGTGGGATGAACACCATCAAAACTGATGTAGCAACAAACACAACTAACATTGGCAACAATGCCACCAATGTGAGCAATGATGCAACCAATGTTGGTAGCAATGCAACCAATGTTGACAACACAGGCACGAAAATGGACCATTTCACTGTCAATCCTGCCAACATCAATGTCACAAACAAGGACTTTCTTGTGAATGAATTGCCAACAGGTGCAACTGCAGGCACTACAAACATCCAGTTGGGAACAAATGGAGATGTCATCTCCAAAAAATTGCAGAGTGATGATGCAATTGATGCCAATGATCTCACAACCAAGAGCATGAATGTTGAAACTACATCGCAAAAGCAGACTGACGGAACACACAAATCGTTTGATTTGAACAACCTGACAACCACCACTAACAACACAACGACGACGAATGCTGATGACCTTGTCAACGAAACAAACAATTCTGCCCCATTGTTTGTTGATGCCAAAAGTGTTCACATGAATGGGAACCTCAGTTTGAATCACAACACCATGGAAAACATCAAAGGTCTTGAATTTGCAACAACTCAAAGTCCTTCCATGTCCTGCACTTTGAACGATGAAACCATGCAGATCAACAAAAACTCCTTGCCATCTGCCATCATTCCATCATCAGCAAGTGACACCAAGATGAAAGCGAAAGAGATTGAAGGAGCAGATGGTGAATTCACCAACCTCTGCCTTGATGGAAGCACATTTGATCCTTCCACTTCATCTGCTGGAACGACAAGTGGGATTGCAAGCGATGGCATGAATGGATTGACCTTCAGCACCAAATCTGAATTTGAGAAGAAACTCACCACATTGAGCGATTGTGATCTGTCAAATGAAATGACAAATGATGCTACGAATGGTTTGGCAATCACAGGAAATGAATCAACATTTGAAAAACTGACCCTGAAAAATGTGGTTGGATTGCTAGAGAATTTGCCATGCACCGCCGAATTGAGTGATCATGTGGATTCAACCCAAAACAATGTTCCTTCCACTCCTGATGCACTGCACAACAAAAATGTTGATGTGTTTGAACGACTCATTGTGAGGCAACCTGACCCTAATGGTGCTTTTGGAACAGATGTTCATCAAAATTCAGGTGATGATTGCACAGGTAGCACCTCAACAATTTGCACAAAAAATGGAACGAGCATCACAGAAAGCGGTGAACGTTTCCAAGCGAATTTTGCCCTGCCAGTTCAAATGAGTAGGTGGATGTCATTTGATCAATTGAATGACTTCAGTAGTCAACCACAGGAAATTGCATTGATTGGTTCTGACAACAATTCAACTTGGGAACACATCCAGGATCATGCTTTTGCCACCGAAAGGACAGTTGGCGATGCATTCGTTCATTTCCCAATGACTACTAGCATTGACGATTTCAAAAGCAAAGTTCCATCATCAACCACAAATGCAATTCAAACAACTGCAATTCAAGGAACATCAGTGAATGGTGGGGTTTGTGTTGACAAAACCATTCAAACGACCAATTTCTGCAAACACCATCGCTGGATTGTTGAAAAGATGGAGCAATTTGATCACTGGTCCATCAACGAGTTGGAATTGTTCGGACACGAAAAGAAGATTGTAGATGTGGGATCAAAAACAACCGAACTCATGACACAAGTGTCTGTGCTAGAAACGAAATTGAATCCAATGACTTCATCATCTGACCCCAATGAACATCAGTTTTCAAGTTCAATTTTTGTGAATGGTTTGAGAAGCACCACTCAACCACAAAGTGATGGCATTCATTCAGGAAAAGACATCAACAATGCTTCTTCAACAGAAATGGTTTCCAGCACCTGCTGCATTGATTTTGTTCACCCACCAGGTTCAGATTGCACAAATCGCATTTTGTCAAATGGTGATGGTGTTCACTTTGCAGGTGATGCACATGTGAATGATGTAAAAATAGGTGGTGTTCTTACCTTGGATGATTCCATTCAAAAAAATGACACAAAGACAGAATGCGGAGATGTTGGAGACACGACAAATCATCATGGAAGTTCACATCACTTTTGCGGACCTGCAACCAATCATCTGCAAGACACACAAGTCATTGTCAACAATGGGTCATTGAAAACAGAGAATGTGGTCTTGAAAAGAGATGACAACAACACATTTCACATCAATGCAAACAATCAACCAGCATTCGTGACCACAGGGACACATTCAACACAGAACGGAAGTTTAGCAGTGGAGGGAATTCTCAAAATGAAGAATGATTTTGATGAACCACCCATCAGTAGTGCTTTGAACATCCAAGCACATCAAAATGATTGGATTAGTTTCAGTGTTGGAACAGAAGAGAAAGCAAATGCAAAGTGGGATGGAACGAATCCAAACTTTTCCGTCAAAGATGCGAAATTTAGAGTGAATGACATGGATGCATTGGATGAAATTTCCAAACTAAAAAACAGAGTTGGGGCATCAGAAGCGAATGCTGGATTGACCCCAGGAGAAGATGGCAATTTGCATGCTGATGGGGTTCCACTGACCAAAAATCATGTCACCAATGTGCCCATTCTCAACCTGCCAGGTGTGAGTGATGACATGCGACCATTTTTTCAAATTTGTTGTGAATTTCAATTTCAACACCTTCAAGACTCTCAAAAGGGTTGAATTTGCATTTTGATGTGCTCATGACTTTCTTCACTCATGATCTCTCCCATGGCATCATGAACATCCTCCAGGTTTCCACTCATGTCACCTGCAGACTCACCCTTTAGCATCATTTTCAAATCATCCATGATGTCATCTTCCTCTCTCACAAACTTGCTCAAACTTGCAAAGGATGATTCATCTGTGATGTCGTCAATGGATTTGTTCATTCCATCCTTGTTCAAATCATCAAAGTTCTCCATTGAGAAGAGCAGATTGTCCATGAGTGCTTTGACTTGACATGAATTTCCCAAATTGCCATTTGGCATCTTTGATGGAACGATCAATTTGGACTCATCACTCTTCTTCTTCTCAAAAACATGCTCGCATCGCAACAAAGAAAACCTCCTTTTCAAAACCTCAAAATGTTGACCCTCTGTTGCACATTTGTTGATGTCATTGAGCAGTGTTTGCTTCGCATCGTGGGGAACATTGTTCAGTTTCTGCCCTTTGCTGTTCCGTGAATCACAAATGACACTGAACTCTGAAAAATCATTGTCATTCACATGCTTGCAAAAATCCAACTCAAAGAGAGCAGGAGATTTCATTCCCTCCACTAATTTGCATTTGCTGTCATCCATCAAAGTCTCACAACCTTGCAATGTTTCTCTTGGGGTCCACCTGACGACATGAAACCTGAACATTTGTTTCATTTTGTTGATTTGCTCCTCATCAGGACCAGGAATGATCAGTCTTTTCAGTTTCTTGTGGTTGGGCAAATGCTTTCTCAGTCTGTGCAATCTCTCCAATGTCTCCTTTCGGTTGCAATCACATGCCTCATTGTTGTGGATGCATGTGTCATCATTTGTCACCCTCAAATGCTCCGCTACTCCGCATTTCACATCACCGATGCAGTGTTTGTCGTCGTTCAGCATCTTCTTTGTTTTCTTTTTGAACCCATCTGCTGTTCTGTTGATTGGCATTCTGACATTGCTTTCAAAGAGGTCAATGTCACTGAAATGGAACTGACTCCGTGATTGAAAACTACCCAACACCTCCACATTCTTCTCATTGAATGCGACCAGGTTCAGCATGTCCTGCATCTCCTTGCTGCAAAACCCTTTTCGCAGTGGTGGGTTGCCCAACAAAGGCATTTCATCTTTTGTCATGTTGCATTCGTTCAGAATGAAATGTTGCACAAATCATTTTTGATGTGCATGAAAGTGAAAACATCTGCAGCAATGAGGAGTACATGGCAGGTCACAAGACCGAATCAGAGACAAAACCGCTGATGGAAAACCTCTCAAAAGTGAAATTGACAGCAAAGAGCAGGTGTTCAAAGTTTGACTTTGAAGATGCACTCAAAAATGTGCTGGTAGAAGTGAAAGGAAGAAAAATGAGGAGCGATGAATGCGATGCCACCTGCATCAATGTTGAGAAGATGCAAAGTGTGGACACGAGCAAAACAATTCATTTCTTCTTCAAGTTCACAGACAAAGTCAAACATGTCCAACACGACAAAGAAGTGTTTGATGCATTCAAAATGAAAACCACTTGTCTCAAACACAGAGGGTGTCATGTGAAGAATGTCTGCATCCCCACAGGGACCCTCCTGGAGGTGGGTTGAAGGTGTTGAAATCGCAAAATGTTAGGAAACGAAAACCGAAGTTCGCACTTCACTGAACAAATGTTGAAATGGAGGCGGGTTTTTCTGATGTTCGCAAAACCGCACAAGAAACTCTTGGAAATGGCGAAATCCAATTTCAATTGAGCAGAAGGGTGAATCATGATGGACAACAGCTTCTGGAGCTTGCTCGGACTGAGCGATTGCAACCGCGATGCTCCCACAGGAACAGAATGCAGAGTGGATGAGCATGCAAACATTGCAGAGACAAATTCATTCACACTGTTGGCAGGATTTGTGCTCTTCTTCGTTTTTGCTCTGTGTGTCGTTGGGTTTGGATGTTTTTGCGGACGGAGCAAAAGGCCAAGAGCCTCTTCTGAGAAAGCTGACCATTCCAATCCTTCGACTAGAAAATCAGGAAACATTGATGCTGTCAAAAAACCTGTTGTCAAAAAACCTGTTGTCAAAAAACCTGTTGTCAAAATGCCAGCACCAACAAAGAGCAAGAAAGAAGAACTGAAGAGACTGCGAGACCAATGCGAAAAACTCACTGTGGATGTGAGAAAACAAATGGAATCTGACATCAATGATGGATTTGCTGGGGACGAGAAAGAAGCAAGAAGAAAAGTCAACGAGATGCCCCAAATCGCCACAAGAGTTTGGACAGCAAAAGCAATGCGGGGTGCGGTTCAGCCAAAATCAAAAGTGTTGAAGGACAAGTTCCAACAAAAGGTCAATCAAGGACACTTCACACAGAAAGACCTTGACAACAGTCTAAATGACATTCATCAAGGGAAAAATGTTGATGTCTCCACCAAAAAATGGATGACAGACTGCAGCGAATTGTGGCAGGAATGGCAGGAACACAAGCAATTGGAAATGGAATGCACGGAGTTAGATGGGTTCGTGGTGCCAGGATGGATGCACGAACATGCTCTTTGCACTTGCAAGGCATTTCAAATTGAAGACGAACACACAAAAGCACAGGAACGACAGAAGAAGAAAATCAAAGAGCTGAAACAAAAATCATCTGAGATGAAGGGGTGGACGAAACTCCCTGATGTGAACACTGAGAGGCAGCATTTGGGTGTGGCCGTTGGGGATGGCAAACTGTTTGCTGTTGGTGGGTGTGGCGGTGATTTTCTCAAATCTGGGGAGCATCTGGATTTGAAGAATGTGGATGCGGGGTGGACGAAAATCCCTGACATGAATGCTGAGAGGCTTGGTTTGGGTGTGGCTGTTGGAGATGGCAAACTGTTTGCTGTTGGTGGGAGGATTGATTGGAATGCTCTCAGAAATGGGGAGCATCTGGATTTGAAGAATGTGGATGCGGGGTGGAAGAAACTCCCTGATGTGAACATGAAGAGGTGGGCTTTGGGTGTGGCCGTTGGGGATGGCAAACTGTTTGCTGTTGGTGGGTGGGATGAGGATGGAAATCATCTCAAATCTGGGGAGCATCTGGATTTGAAGAAAATGGATGCGGGGTGGAAGAAACTGCCTGATGTGAACACCAAGAGGAGCCATTTGGGTGTGGCCGTTGGGGGTGGCAAACTGTTTGCTGTTGGTGGGAGTGGCAAATCTGGGGAGCATCTGGATTTGAAGAATGTGGGTGCGGGGTGGAAGAAAATCCCTGACATGAACACCAAGAGGGATGATTTGGGTGTGGCCGTTGCGGATGGCAAACTGTTTGCTGTTGGTGGGTGTGGTCTCAAATCTGGGGAGCATCTGGACTTGAAGAATGTGGGTGCGGGGTGGAAGAAAATCCCTGACATGAACACCAAGAGGAGTTGGTTGGGTGTGGCCGTTGGGGATGGCAAACTGTTTGCTGTTGGTGGGTGGGATGGCAATGATGTTCTCAAAAATGGGGAGCATCTTCGCATCGCCATGTGGACTGCTTCCGCACATGCATCGGGTCCAGTCTGGAGAAACCATGGTCATTCATGGCCATCTGCAACTTCGCTCATTGGACAAATGTGGACTTCCATCAGTTTGTCTCTCAGTTTGCGACAGAATTCAGGATTCAGTTCGGCTTTTGGTTCATCCATTGCGAGGACGATTTCACCAAGTTCATGGTCAACATCATGGATTTCATCTGCTGTGCTACTTTCACTTGCTTGATCAATGTCACTCACATTGATCTCACAGTGAGACAATTCTTCAAATGAAAATCACAGTTGGATGTTTTGCAAAACAGGAATCCTTTTGCTAACAGCACACATTGTTGAGTGTGTGTGTTGCAGCAGTCGCATGTGCATCAGCACATTGCTTCAGTGTGCACTAGGCACAGCAGTCGCACATGCATTGGCACGACATGTCGCTTCGCAATGGCAGTGCATCAGCACGGCATGTCGCTTCGTGACAGCAGTCGCATGTGAGCAGTCGCACAAATGAACATCACACAAATTTGACACGACATTCATTCATTTTGCAAAAACTTGTGGTGAAATGTGTCCTTGTAGGTGCACCATTTGAATGTTAATTGTTTGTTTCATGGGTAGGAACACATGTTTGCATGTTCTACTTTGTTGTTGGTGTGTGTTTTTGTCTTGTCTTCAAACATTTCTTGGTTCTTTGATGTCTTCGCAAATGCTTTTTGGTCACAGCACAATCACAGAACTCACAATCTACCTTTTGTTTCATTTCTTTTAACATTTTTTCTTTGTTTGCTTCTCCACATTTTTTGTTGCATTGTTTCATTTTTTCTTTGTTCGCTTCTCTGCATTCTTTCTTTTGTTGATTTGTTTTTTCTTTGTTTGCTTCTCTGCAGTTTTTGCTGCATTGTTTCATTTTTTCTCTGTTCTTCATTCTGTGCATTTTGGTCGCTATTCTCATTTCTTCTTTTGACAATTTGTGTGACTTTCTTCTGTCATTTTTGATTTTTCCCTCCAAAGCACAACCTTTTTCCACACTGACATGCTCCTCTTTCAAACCATTTCTCATTTTAGCGACATCAAGTTGCATCATTTTCATGTTTTTTCTCATTTTTAATGATTCATTTTTCAACTCTTCCATTCAATGTCACAACATTCAATTCTTTGCATCGTTTTCCTCTTCATTTTCAATTTCAACCCCACACAAATTGGTGCTTTTTTTTGCCTCCTTCATTTCACAATCAATGAGGGCTTCTGGGGCTTTTCAAAAACCAAACTTTTTGACACACACATTGAAGTGCTTGCATGCTTCATGCATGTAACCCCCGCCCCCTGAAAACATGCCCAGATGAAACACAAGTGCAACAATGCAACGTGACACAGCATGATGATGCGAAAGCATGATGCAGTCGCATGACAGAGTCGCATGTCGCTTCGCACCGCACAGCACATGGGACACAGCACGGCACGGCACACAATCAAGGGGGGGATGTGGGGCATTGCAAAAACCAAACTTTTTGCAACACATGCACATGTGCATGTGTCAAAATGCTTGCATGCTTTGCACATGCTGCCCCCGCCCTCAAAAAATGCCCCCTGGGAAACACAAGCATGACAATGCAATGTGACACAGCACAATGACACGAAAGCACAATGCAGTCGCATGACAGAGTCGCATCGCTTTGCGAGGTGTGCCTTGCACACCACACCGCTGTCAGCGGTCATGATGATCATCATCATCATTGCTTGCACATCACACACGCTGACCCAGGAAAAGCCATGTGAACACGTTGAAAAATGAGCCCAATGCAAAGCCACGTGGCCTGCATTAGGAGCGACATTGGATGGAAGCACGCTGACAATTTCTTGACTGCACTGAGTGACGCAGCGACGCGCGATTGATGCCAAACCATTGAACATTGCGCCAAGAAAATGCAGCGTCATTTGAAAGCTGTGCTACGCAGCGCTGCGCTGCAATGTGGCACATGCTTGCCATGGGCATGAAGTGTGAAAGAAAATGAGCGTGATGAACAGTGCAACGTTTTGCGCAAACCCAACATTTTTCAGCCCATTTGGCAGAGAAATGTCAATTCGAACTCCCGTTGCAGGCCGCAAACCCAACACTTTTCAGTCTGCTGTGTCCATCATCACAGACACAGCAACATCACACGTGGTGCATGTGTGGCATCACATGACTCATGATGGACACAGTGATGTCATCACGTGCAGCACATGTGTGCGCATCACGTGTCCATGACAACAACACGTGTGGCATCGTGTGTCTGCAATTGCCAATGCAAACGATGGAGCTAAGCGATGGCGTTCGAATTGCATTGTGTTGGAATCCAAACTTGTTCATTTGCATCACGGATGAACAGAGCAGTGGATGTGCCCATGAAATGTGTGCTGTCATTTGTCCCAGAACGACAACTCTCAAATGCATGCAGCTGCATTGTGCAACTACGACATGCAAATTCCCCTCATTCTGATGCGATCTGCACACGTGTGCATGTGTGCACATGCATGTGCACATGTGAGACGGATGCAATGAATTGATCATGAATCTTTTCAATGGACATCCCAATGCAGCCATGCAAAGCAGCGGCTACAGCGCTCATTGTGTTGTGTCCATTTGTCTCTTCCATCATGTGTTTCATGCATTTGAAAGCATCTGTGTCCGGTCGTCGATGTCTTGCAGTGCGCGCAGCAGTTCTTGCCTCTTTTTCTGAATCTGTCAGTAACTTTGTCTCATCGTTTCGATTCATGATAGCGTTCAATTGATTGCGAAATCTGAGCTGTTGATGTTCGTATTCCTCGCATTGAAGGAGATGATCCATGTCTTTCACAAACCCACATGCATTACATGTGGCATCTGCTTCTTCACATTGTCCTCTGGATAACATAAATTTACCATTTAACAAATCCTGTATGGAAAGCTGCATCTGAAGGTATGCTATCGAGCAATTCTGCTGGTAACTTTTTTTCTCCTAGAATTAAATCTGTGAAAGTAAAATTCTTGTTGAATTTCACGTATTTATAGCTGTCATTGATAATTATCCTAGCGTATGGTTTTTTCCATTTTGTGACCAATCTTAATATAATTTTAGTTCCGGTATCACATCCACTCCCCACAGTTAGTGAAAGTGTATCACTTGGACTTAACGTTTTACCACAAGCTTGTAAAAGTATATGAAAATGTTTCAATTTTTGTTTTTCATAACGCATTCTATCTATGAAAGTTGACACTTTATTATCTTCTGGACTAACATTATGAAATTCAAAATGATCATGAACCCCTGTAATGATTATTGTTTTTTTCCCACTTTTCAGTTTGGGTTCCTTGTTTTTGACTTCCCCCGTTCGCTCTTCAGGGGTGGGTTTCTTCGCTAATCCAATTTCACTGGTTTCACTTCCTCCGGAGGCTTCTGTCGCCACCATATTTTCCGGTTTATCTCCTACCTCCTTGTTTTCCATGATGGTGGTTTGGTTAGAGGAGGATTTGAGTAATGAACGTTCCTGAAAACCTGGTGTATGCTTATTACGAGCTGTAGCTTGGTTTTTTATTAAATTCGTGCCTTTTCTTTACAGTTTCACATCCGCTGGCAAGATTCAGACGGTTGTTTTCGCTTGGAAACTTCGATTTTATGGATGGATTGCAGATGGTACAGGGTAATTAGACTTGTTTCTTAATATGAGACATAAGTATTATGTTGTCGCACTTCGGGTACCATGTAATAAAATATGCTCGAGAGATTTTCACACTTCTCGTGTCATGGTTTTGGTTGTTATCCTTCCTCGATCTACGAGCTCGTAGCATTAGGCTTACTTAACTCTCACTTGCCTAGCCTAAACTCCAGCGGAATAATTGTAATTGTATGGTTTTTAGGGATCTAGTTCCGAAAGGACAAGTTTTGTCACTCCCCAGAAGAGGATGAATCGAAGACAAGCTGGTTTGAGTCAGCAAATCATCCCTGAAGGTATTGATGCCAACGTTACTCCCTGAAATTTTCTGACACACTCCTCTTTAGAAGAAAACTATGAGGCTACGACCAAGGCTGAACAGGAGAATTCTCACATAAACATGCTGGTAGTTTTGCTTTTATTTGAAATGAAAAGGATTATCATATGAACATATCCCACCACTACTTAGACTGAAGCCGTCCAGCATCTGGAAAATGAGAATACTTTAATTGAAAAAGTTGTTGGCCGTGAATTGATTGACTTGGTAAAGCACAGCGACCATGATACAGAGCATCTTTTTGAGTTTATGCATCAGGTTTGTACAGAAAAAACAACTAGGGGAAGCAAAGGCCGAGCATGAGCGTCTGGTAATAATAGTAATTTATTATTCTTTTTATATTTGATTCATCTACGTTGCGATCATTTGTTGTAAAATATGTTCTTGTTGATTTTACCTTATATTCAGGTGAAGGCAAACAACAAGAGGATCTCAATCGCCAGCGAAAATGAAGATTTGAGGTTTGGCTTGTCGAATTCATGTTTTCCATCCTCCATTATTCCACCAGCATTTGTAATGAAGCTTCTAATAATGCACCCTATGTTTTCTTTCACACATTTTTCTACGATTCAAAAATATCAGCACCGCAGAAGATGTGAACGCCAACGGAAAGTACAGAAGAAGAAGGTTGAGAAAGAAGGCAAGAGGCCGACGAAATGGGGGAGGAACGTGCGAGATGTGCATAATAGCCTAAAATATGGAATCACAGCAATCAGTACAACGAATAAACGATTTAGATAATTAAATTTGAAGAAGGTAAATGCATATCATAGCACGCGGTAATTTAGCGTGCGTGTACAAATTAAATGAACCAGTTATATCAATCATATCGTATGCGGCAACTAATATGTTACTATATAGCCTAAAGGGCTATAGAGCGTACCGGGTCAATAGAGCATATGTTGGAAAGAACATGTGTACTAAACTACATATGTTCGTACGTGCGTACGCTACATAGCCTAAAGGGCTATAGATTACATGAAATCGTATCGCGCCTTGAGGTTTATATTGAAAAGCGGATATGCATGTATTGGCTATCCAACCTGATCTTCACCTACGAGCATGTCTTTATTTCCTACATATTATTGGTCGATTGCTCGTCAGCTTGTGCCACGAGGCCGTCAGCCAGGCGGTGCTGCGCGTACAGCATGTGAGACGGATGATGTAATGAAGTGATTAAATCTTTTCAATTCTAGAGCCTACACATATATCTGTGATTAATCTTTGACGAAAGGCTAACTTTTGAAAAGCATGCACTTGCTACACATCTGAAATTGCAGAAGAAGAGAAGGTTTTTATTAAGATTATGTTGTTCGAATTCCCACATGAGAATGGACACGTAACATCATGTGCACATCACATGTGCTTAATCCCGGGCATTGTGATCTAGATACGAGTAGAATCTTTACGCCGGCAGATATCTGCCAGGTTCCGTGCCCTTGCAATGTCGATCATGACCCCGAGCCCGGCACGGTTAGTGTTGTTCATCGCGTCCACGGCATTCTGGAGAACTAGATTGCAATGCTGCTCGTGTAATTCCACGCTCGTCCGCCCGGTGTCTGTGAGGACGAATTTGCGAAACATGTGCACGCAGACACAAGAGCTTGTTGACAGTCTCGACCTGAACGTTTTTGCTTTCCTTGCTCCGGGTGCATTTGACCTTTGTGAGCTCCCTGACGACGTCTGCGAACTCGGCGCCCTCATCAGATTGGATCGCTTTGATGTCTCCTCCGCACACACATCCGTGCAGGATGGCCAGTTCCACGAAGATCGAACGCATCGCAGGCAACATCTCCTCCCGCGAGGTCTTGCTGTTGACCCATCTCGCGGCACACAGACCACTGTCCGTTTCCGTTGCAACCAACATGTGCCTCTCGCTCCCCACGCCATTGTCAGCGCCGTCCAAAGGAGCGACAAATCCCCAGTGATTTGCCAACGAATGGCGGTTCAAGTTGACAAGGTCGATGTTGAGGATCGAGAAGTTGTTGAACTTCCGCACCGAGACCGAGGCCCACCGCTTGCAATTTGCTTTGGATTCGACGATTTGCTGCATGGCAATGTCAGCGACAGTGGCATTGTCGTTTGCTAGCTGCATGGATTTCATGCATGTGTGTGGCCGATGCACGACAATGAATGGATTGATTTTGAAAAAGACACAACTTGAGACAATGCAGAACATGCGTCAAATTAGCGGATGCTTGTTGCAGACACGCAACATCACATGCATTGTGCATGTGCCATTGCCATGTCCATTGTTGATGAAAGTGCACTGTGCAGACTGTCACAAGATCGCATGCAATGCATGCGTCTCAAGCACAAGCACTTCCCAGTTAATTCCGTCTCATTTTGTACACACAGAATGTGAAGCCATGTACTATGCAATCGCGCTGTATTCTGCTGCATCGATTCGAAATGGGGCAACAGCAGCTTGATCCTGCCAGGACTCTTTTGTACACGCTCACAAATTGGTGTACCACAGCTTGTTGCTGCGCGTAGCTACATGCACGTCGGTAGCATTGATGTCAATGCGGCTGGAAGCAACATGTAATGATAGCTATTGATACCAATTAAAATGCATCATCGCGAGCCCCATAACTATGCAGATGATATAATAACGTCACACGGAATACATGGACACGTACCAGTGCAGCTCTCACTGCAACGTCACTGCTACGCTAGTACGCTCCACTATCATTCTAACCGAGGTTATCTCATCCGAAGCACATCCTCCTCTGGGACGTAGCTCATGACTCTCTCACTGAGAGCGAGGAGGCGGACATGCCTAAGCAGCTCAAGAACGACGACTATCCGATGGCCCTCGGGACCGCTCGTGTTGTACTGCAGGTCTACGCGTAGCAACCATGACAATGGCGATGGCTGCTCGAAGAATGGTTTCATCGAATGATACTTGGCTATTCCTTTGCTTTCATCTTCGTCGTTGTTGTGTGTTACAGTTCTGACTGGCGCGGTGTCTGTCGTAAGGGTGGGGGAGGCCTGTTGCCGTGTGGTCGTCATCGTTGTCGTTGGCGTTGTCATTATCGATGACGATGATTTCGCTTCTTCCCCTCCTCCTTCTCCTCGTTCTCCCCCTATCATTGAGCTACTATTCAGTTTTCCAACTGTTATTTTGTCAATTCTAGGTTGGGTTGTTGTTGTTGTTGTTGTTGTCCTTTTCGTCCTCATCCTCCTCGTCGTCCTCCTCCTGTTACCCCACATCTCTGTAGCTGTGGCAAGCGCCATGAGTCCTCTGAGCTTGATGCGATTTGAGCGCAGTAACAGTTCCTGACGAGACGAAACACGATAAATATAGATGATGGCGAAGATGATGATGATGATGATGATGGCGATGAAAACTATTGATATTGACGATGCTTTTTACAATTCTTTTCCTCATTTTTGTTTGTTTGTTGCTTTAGATAGCGAAGGTGGTATTTGGAGAGAGGGGAAAGAAGGAGGAGGAGGATGAGGAGCAAAAATCCAAATCGATAGATATAACAACGAAAGAAGGTCATTCATCACGACAACAGTGCTCCTGATTATATAATACCCTGAGTTGTCCAGGCACCGATTCACTCAGCTCCTCTCCCTTCTCTGCCATAGTTTTCGTCATCGTCGTCGTCGTCGTTGTTGTCGTTGTATCTTCTGCCAGCGGTGATGCTGAAGCAGTTGTAGACGGCACCGTGGACGTTGTAGACGATGAAAGCTTCCCCTCCCCCACAGGCACAAGCAGACGAGCAATCCGTTCGCCAGATCTAGTAGTGCCATAAGTTGTTTGAATATATCGTCAGCTATTTCCGTTCTTATCAAGCAAACTGAATGGACATAGGTAGTGGCAGTGGAAGTGCCTGTGCGAGTGGGCGAAGGCAAAGCGAATAGCTCTATTTTTCCATTGGAAAAACACCCTTTGAAAGGGGAAACACTCGTGAAGGATTCCATTCACATGGCAACATCGCTGTTCGAAACAGGAGAGAAGAGGAGGCAAAAAAGAGAGAAAGAGCTTGTTCGGAGGAAGGCATCATCGACAACCTGTCAGAGATCCCATTACACGAGAGATTCAGCACCTTTTTTTCAATGAAGGACACGATAGGTTCCGCAATTTCAATTTAAGTCAAATGAAAGCTGTTCATAACAAAATCGTTATCTGCACCACCTGGATCGACGATCGAAGCGCGCTTCTAACCAGAGATACGGAAGCTCTCTTTACCTATTCATTTATGCGGAACATCGAGAGGTGTTGTCGCGGTAGCAGGTGCATACCATCTATTGCCTCAGGGATTCATATTTTGTAGTGGGTGCACATGAATAATATCATCATCGTGTGGCATGCTCTCCTTCTCTTCCTACGTTATTGCCCTCCAAATCCAGAGCTGTAAGCGTCTTGTTATGATGCAGAGCCTCTGCCACTTTCTCGGCCCCAACCGCCCCCGCACGGTTAAAGGCCAGGCTGAGACTCGTCAGTGACGAGTTACTCCGCAGAGCCTCTTTAAAAGACAACAACGACGCAAACATATATGTGTTACTGATTTATCCGCGAGTATACATATGATGTATATGTGTATATACACATATATATATATATATATATATATATATATGTACATGTTATTTTCACTCTCAACCGGCGTCAAAAATATAAAATCCCCGATGAATGGCCATCAACAGTAGCATCACTCGCTATCACCACCACCAGTACCACCACCACCTGCAACAACTTCCACACCCTCTGGACCAAGGCCGTTTGAGTCGAGATTTAGAGAGACGAGACTCCTGATGAAATACGACGACGAGGTTTATTAAGTGCGCGGCGAGCGAGCAGTCTTTCTGCTGAATCTATAGTATCCTTTCACGCTCCCACCAGTTAAAATTTAATTTACATCTTCGACTACCTCTTTCTCTGTTATAACTCTGCACACTTTTGTTTTTAATTTGACCACTCTAAGTCCCGTTAAAGGTATTTTTTATTGAGACTATCGAAAGAAAAACTAAAATAACCGGTTCTCGCTGATCATCTTTGCCATCTCTACCCCCCCTAGAACTCCAAAGCTGTTGTTTCTAACATTCAGAATCCGTAGCGCGGACCCGCCGCCTTTGGTGACGAGGATAGATATATGTGTAGATGATCATGTGAGATGCTATCAAATTTGATTGTATTGAAATAGATTACGGGGATACACACACACACATATATATATATATATATATATATATATATATATATATATATATATATATATATATATATATATATATATATATATATATATTTACAAACTTGTACTTATCTATACATTCACAAGGCAAGCAACCCTCTCCGGTGCACATATTCTTCACTTCCGCAGCCCCCGAGGCACCGAGCGAGTTAAGAAACAGGTTCAGGCTCGTGATTCTTCCTGGATTTACTTTCGCCAGTGCTTCCGATAGAGCGCGCACACCTTCAGAGCTCACCGAACACGAATGAAGGTCCAGCGTCCTGCCCTGGATGATCGATCAACGTGTTAGGAGCCTTACAACATATAACCAGAGGCAAAGAGAGCACCTTACAGTTCTCGACCACCCTCTCCGCGGAGTCGGGAGTGAACCTTGTCGACATTTCTGTGGCCAACCGTTGCTCGTGTGTGGCGCCTAAAGCAGCGTTCGTGGCGTCGAGTGGGGGGCAGCAGTCGGAAGGGTGAAGAAGGGTAGCCTTTATCAGAAAATATCCAACTGCGTATTCGTACGACATACGGGCAATTTATTTATATTTTCCGATATTTAAGATTGTCGTTCCTTGCAAATACGACCTAATTCAGCACATTTATAAATCTCGTCTGCGTAACTACCGGTTTTTCCTCGGGAAGCCCCCAATCGGGACTGATTTCTTTATTGCGACACATATCGATCAACTCCTGGATGCGACATGGAAAAAGCACTTGTTTTACCCCGAAGTAGCCTGCGTTTATGTGAAATGCCTCAAATCTCGAACCAAGATGGAGTCCTCCCTCGACGATGAGCCAAAGCTGCAGGAGCAGCTGAAACAGCTGGTGGAGAAGCAGACTTCTCTTCAGAGGGAGCAGATCAATCTTCAAAAGTAGTATATGCCCTCTGAGGAAATCTGAACGTTTGAATTATCGTTATAAAATTTCGATCGTTTTCTTTATTTCCTCTCCCTCAATTTAGGCAGATCGATCAGCTTTGCCAAGAGCATAGCATCAACGGGAACTATCATAAAGAGGCGAGAGAAAAAGATGGAGAAGGATCGTCTGACCCTCAAGTCTATCTTGGAGAGACTAAACTTAACTCTCCGAACTACGTCTACAAATGCATCGATCTGGGCGAAGTGTCTTCGGTCGAAAACTGTCTTCGGACGCACGCTTTGCCATTGACCTAAAATACAACCGTGATCCCCTCAGAAGGACCAAAAAAATAAGAATAACTATGAGAATTCAGTCCCCGTGACATCTCAGGTGGTCATTAAAATCGAAGGAGTTGCAGAACTTATAACGATGCTGTTTTGGCATGATGCAAACCACATAAGGAAGTCTTACGTGATACGAGTAAGTCGGTAAAAGTAGATCTGGAACAAGATAAGAGGTTGTTGTGAAAAAATAAATTATGAGGGTAAGAAGTAGTTTCGATTGGTCAGTTAGGACGAACAACTAGGATTTGATTTTGAGAGTTCCAACAGATTTTCTTCGAAAACAGATCAAGAAAGCGAAAGAGCGAGAGAGAGAGAGGGGGGGGAGAGATACTTGAAAGAGATCGAACATATAATCATTATGATGAAAATACGTTATGCAAATACTTTCACCAGAACCGTCTATGGTGAGACTGTATGGGCTGACCGTTTTAACGAAATTATGTAACAATGGAGCGGGTGTTCTTCTTCTTCTTCTTCTACGTCAACCGAGACTACTAAGATTCTCCACCAACTTGGGGAGCTGCGTAGCGAGATGGCCAAAATCATCAGGTTAACAAACGGAAAAAGCATTCTGAATCAGATTGCACACTCAGCGTTTAATCCATTCCGCAGGGAGGTGACGAAGGAAATCGTAGACGAAAATCATGGGATATGGAGAGCATTATACGATGGTCAGTAAAACGCGAAAACTGTGTGTTTGAGAAAAAGCCGCACGAGTGCGGGCAAATCCCCCTAAATTTCCATGTATATCAAATGAGGCTGCGCTCGAATGTGTAAAAGGTGATTATAAGGCGGCGATTGAAGCGGCGCCAGAGAATCCGCGTCACGTTGCCCTCAACACGGGGGGGGTGGCCGGGGGCACGAAATGTGAGCATATGTGTTTTGTACCGAGTCGTGGTTTTTTTTTGCCATGGCTATGCGTTGTTAAGATCGCACAAAATTAGTCGATTTATACGATATGAAGATAAAGAAGATAAGATGTTTCCCGTCTGCCACGCATCATTTGTTCTAGTTCTGCATAAGGGCATTTTCTTCAAGCTAGCGACCGACGTCAGAATGGAGGGTGGGGCCTTTCTCTATGGAGGCCCTGAAAAGCCGAACCTTGGTCGTTCCTCCATGCCTTCGTTTTGTGCACAATCCGTGCGTGTTTACTTACGGTGTCGTCATACATGGCCAGACTGGGCAGCAAAAGCTGCAGCTCAAGAACTTCGCGCGGCCGATGCCTTTTTCTCGGTACTTCGGAAGCGATTTCCATTTGCGGATATATCATATTAACATGGAATATCTTGCACTTTAAAAAATAAATATGCGGTGTTGGCGACGCCTCTATGATGCATATGTTGATACAGTGTAATGTGTGTGCATTTTACGGAAGACAATGTACAATGTCATATTTGATATGTTGGCAGTATTTCCTGAAACACAATGCCCCTATTCAAGTCCCAATGATATTCCTCATCGACTACAGGGGATTCAGTAACACCCCGCCATACATACGTCGCAGACACTGAGAGAGAGAGAGAGAGAGAGAGAGAGAGAGAGAGAGAGATTAGAGAGTAGAGAGAAAGCTGAGATTATATCCATTTTTGTTTGTGCAGTAAACTTTCTTTGCACGAACGTTAGAATAGAGCCTAGCCACACAGATTTACGACCGCTTTGAACAACATGCACCACCTGGCTAAACACACGTTAAAGGAATGGTGGCAATGCCTCGGCTGCCACTTCAAGGGGGAGCGCTTGTGTATGGATCGAGCGATGGAGGCAAAACCGTTCACAATTCAGACAGCGTATTTGATGAGTGGATGAAAGCTGCTGGTCGGTGATGACGCATAAATTACAGTCATATATATCTAACAGATTCATCGCAACAACATCGCAACAACATCGCAACATTTTACTACTTGTACATGCACGTACATACCCACACAGAGAGAAGGGGGGGAAAGAACAAAGGGAGATGATGAAGGGCTACTCTGAAAGATACATCAGTTTGAGTTATGCCTTCTTTTTATTTGACTCTCTCTCCGGTAGGAAAACATCTCCATCTTGCGCGACATAACGTCTGGGGCACGGATCTTGTCGGTGGAGGAGACCTTGAAGGCCACAAAGTCCCTATCGGCATGATACTCAAGAATGGAGAGGAATCGGAAAAGAAGGAGGACAGCTATCGACGCTGTATGCTCTAAAACACGCTTTTGTCATTACACATTGCGCATGATTTCCTTTCGTTCCATCTCGCTTTTTTTTGAATTATTTGCGAAAGCAATGCTTTCAGCTCACTTTATTATATATCGCAATTATTACCCCGTTTTTTGGCTACAACATCTGTTATAATACTGAGCTCATGAGCGCTTGGGAGATCTGTAAGGGCGTGGAGCGATAGTAATATTTCTCGAAGCCAATCAATAATATATTGGCTACCAAGGGGGCTCGAGACAACAAATGTAGCGTGGCAAATACAAAACTAGCATTTATCCATCCCACCAAACGAGCTAAGACAGTTTCGACAAATTATAGACTTAATCGATTTGGCCCGAACCTTTCCTCCGGAGTCTCCGTTGGATACCACGCATCTTCCCAAGGAAAAATGCTCGGTTTTCTTCCGGATGCTCCGTCCGGAGTACCTACGTTCCTGCAGAGCTTCCTCAACGATTCCTGCGCTGAGCTCAGATACTGTAATTATCAATGATCATTCAATTAATAGTACAATAAGTTCTTGAAATGATTAAATATCTGATATTGATGCCTCAGTTTTAGCGGTTGTTGCATATGTAAGTATTGCATTCTTTATCTTATTTCTTTCCATTTTTTTCTGCGTTTTTCAGTTCACGGGATGGGGCGTGCGCCAGAGCCAGCACCATCAGAGCAACTTGCGAGCTGCAACCAAACACCTTTGCAGCACGGTAGTGTCTCGCACAGCAAAATCCATTCTTTCGCAGGTAGAGAAGATCGATGTTATGGATGTCGAAGCGACACAAAAAGGCAGAGGTGCATATGTCATAGACGAGAAGGATGATGCGGTTAGCAAGTTGCCATCTTTGACACAGATTTCAGAGGTCAACATCAGCCTCCTCTGTCATCTTAATGGGCTACCGCTGCGGCACTTATACATCCTACTTTTAGAGCTCGGAAAGCGTGCAAGTAGTACAGAGCAGCCGGGAGACATAAAAGACCCTTCGCACTTCAAGTGGGAAAATTGGACTCAGAATTACTCTTGTCCACACCTGAAATCTCCCCAAGATGAAGCAATGGCTCAGTTCGTGACACTCCCGCTCAAAATGAAAGTGGAAGACAAGCAGCGAGTAGCAGCCATGAACGAAGCACGTTCCCTCCAAACGAAAAATGGATTCTTACACAGCCGTGTCATCGCTGAGATGCTCACACGTGCAGTCAAGCATGTGCTCAAAAAGATCTTGAGATCCAAGGGGCGCGAGCACATCACATCGAACATCGTCAGGTTCCTGAAAGCATTCAAGCTTTCGAAAGGAGGCGATCAAGTGACCCTCGGAGAAAGACTCGAACTGCACAGCTCCATCCTGCCTTTGCAGGTGTGGAGAGCATTTGGGATGCCTAGATTCCTTCTTCGCGATGATCAATGGACGCGCTTGGCCGCTGAAAAGGGCAAGCTATTGCAAAGCATCGCTAAATGTGGGCTATCGCATACTGGCGCGGTGCGCATGGATGACTTCCCCGTAATGATCGCCGGCCAGCTCCGCAATTTACTTCCTGCAAAGATCACTGAAAAAGCGGAGCCCAAGAAGGGTTGGATCACGGTGTCGTTCCTACGAAAAATCATTCAACTCGCCGAGCAAGTAGCCGGGATAGTTAACCTAGAGGAGATGTGGACGCAACAATTGCGCATCCAAATCCGTCGAATAATGGCGCCTGTGGTAGTCCAGCAGCGCGAACGGCTCAAACCCGCGAGCTCCTTGAATCTTTCGCTAATCGGTCTCACTCAGTCTGACACCGAGAAGGAAAACCTAGAAGATGCTGTCCAGGAGAAACTTCAAAGGATCGTGAAGGAAATCTTGCTGACATCGGGTGTGCCAAAGAATTCCGTGGGAAAGTACGAATGGGACTATCGGAAGCTATTGCGCGCAAAGCAATATCAGGTCTTTCTTGCTGGTCATCTCTATCCGGGGATTTTCTCATACTCGGAACTAATGCTGTGCCAAGATACAAGAAGATGGCGGTCAGTGGCCTCCGAGCAGTTATTCGGTACCCTGTTGTTCGCGCGGCGCCATGCTTGGTTCATCCTCAAGACTGCCTTCGATGCAACGGGTATACAGATTCGAGGGAGCTTGTCAAAAAAGTTGTCGCGCTGGAAACTGGGAATGAGGAGCGGCCATTCCATCAGCCAGTTTGATCTGGATGGCAGCCACAACTCCCTGAAGCTGGTCATGCGTGAGAAGCACATGGATGCGACGCAGTGGGCTATGGTGTGTGCAAAGCTGTTCGATGCTTCCCGTTCGCTCGGCGAGGGGGGGAAAGTGGAGGAGGAGGAGGAGGAGGAAAAAGAAGGGGTCCCTTCAAAAGATGTTTGGAGCAATTCGCGAGTCAGTTTGTTGCAGGCAAGCCAAAGCATGCACGAACTGTTAACAAGACGTGCCTGGCCTGCTCCCCTCGGCGCCATTTCGAATCGTCTCAACAGTCTGGTGCTTTTCCCCGACTGGCTACCCCCGTGGGGATTGGACGGCAAAGTACTCAAGAAAAAACTCGATGACAACGGAGAGGATAACCTCTTCAGCAGGCTGCAAGTGGAAATGCTTTTCAATTGGGAAGAGAGTTTCTTGGAAGAACGTATGGAGGAAAGTGATGCTAAAGGAGAGCGCGGAGACCACTTCTTCGGACTACGTCAGGTCGTGGAATTTGCAAAAACCATCTTCGACTCGATACTGAAACGCTTCAGAGCCCTCCAGATCACAAATGCATCGGCCAAGATTGTACCACCGTGCATCTGGAAAATGACTCGTTTAAAGTCTCTCTCGCTAGAGGGGAATCGCATCACTGAGATCTCTCCTTCGGTTCAAAACTTGAAAGTGCTAAGGATTTTAAACTTGAGAGGAAATGAATTACAAAAGCTGCCAGGATCCATCGGAAAGATGGCTCAATTGGAGGTAAATCACTTCTTTTTAGTTGTGCCACGCAACCGCAACACTGCGTGAGTTTACGGTAACATTTAACCAGGTCTTGAATGTTGGCGGCAATCAACTGCAAAGCTTACCTGAGGAGATCTTCATGCTGAGAAACCTCAGGGTTCGTGTTTTAAACAAACACCATTATTCAAGCAGACTTGAAATCTAATTCAGTTGATAATTCGCATTCTAATGGTGCGCGTAAAAAGGTGTTGGATGTGAGTTCGAATGAACTCGCGATACTTCCAAAGGGACTTCAAGAGCTTTCCGATTTGAAGGTGACGTAGTCGTTGCAATGCTTTCCATTAGAGGGCAGCAGGATCAGTACCTGTGCTCTCACTTGAGCGTTGAGCGATTGATTAGGAATGAAAGAAGATTACGGGTTGTTTCTTAATTCAGTATTATGCTCACTGAGTCTTCTAGTTTTCTATTCAACCATACCAGGCTTTTTGCAACATGGAACAGGCTGACGCCTTGTGTCGATTTGCACATTTCTTCTATTTTTGGTAGGAGGTCTATCTCAACAACAACATTAATCTGGAAGAAATTCCCGTTTGCTTTTTGTTTCGCTGCAAGGATATCAGCAGTTATAGGGTGAGTATTTTGTTCTTATAATTATCAAGTCAGTTATTTGATTTCCTCAACGCTACATCTGAGTCGTCTTTGTCCTCCAAAAAAGAGAATATCTTTCTTCTTCGCAAAGCACCATTTCAGTATAACAGAGATCCCCCTTTATGCTCTCACACCACTTCCGTTCAGGTGCAGAGGTCAATTGCCAAAGCGTTGAATAAAAATTATCTTTGTGATGAAAATCACTCGGTCTCCATTTTACTCTGCGTCGATGCCTTTAAGAGAATTACTTTTCTGGCTTGGAAGGTTGCAACATGCAACATTCTGTTGCTTCTCCCTGATCTATATGGTACACATTGAAATTTATGCAGGATGGATTTGAGATTTTCGAAGCACAATTTGGCAGTATAAATCTTTCCTTCCAAGCTCCTTTCATGGTTAAAAGGGTTGACTCTCGTTCGTCTACACCGATTAAATGCTCAATAAATCCAGATCTATCCATTCAGTAAACATGCTATCTCTCTCTCTCTTCTCTCTCTCTCGCACTCACACACACACACGGACAGACAAAGCCACAATGCACAAGGATAGATAGGTAGGTAAGAAAGGGGAAAAGTGGATGAATTCCGAAACAAACACTGTAATGAAATTGTGCACACATCCTGCACATATTAAATTATGCTCATTTGGTTTGATGACTAACGATTAAGATTCGATAAGAAAAACGCCTCGAAAATGTTCGGAGAGTGGTTCTCCGGAGACAAGTTGAAACTATGCGCTAAATGTACAATTCTACTCGATCTGATGGACCATTCTCGATTGAGTTACTGATACATCTATTTCAAATTATTTTTGCAAAAGCCGTTGGAATTGCCATCAAATTCAAGGGGTTCTTCAAGCGTATCGAAGAAGGTATATCGAGCTGCATTTGCGACAAACTCACTTGAAATGTGCGTTGTGCATAACGCTCGCCTTGAAGAAATGGGGTTGAAAGCAAGTCGCTACAACTAGTTTTCCCTTTCCCAGAAAAACGTCCTGATCACCAATGGGGGATTCTGAAGACAGCAACTTCAATTATGAGGAGGGTAATGACGAAGAGAGCTTCATCGCTAGGCTTCTCGTTTAACAAGCACTCCGTTGTTATTATTATTATTATTTTTTTTTTTTTTGGTTATTATTATTATGTTTAGGAGGGAATCCCACAGGAATGCTTGAAGGGATATGTCGAATGCATGCATAAGATAATTGAGTACAAAGCAGAGAGCTTGATGGGGGGCGAGGCGAGCACGGATGTAGTAATTTATTATTGAATTTCTCCACTTGACAGCTGCGGCGGCGGGGAGAGAATCCTGCCATCTCTGATATTAATGATATTAACGTATCGGCCAAAGGTCAAGACGGGCAATGCTACTGTCAGGCGCGCTGAGGCAATATTTCCCTTCATTCTCTGTAGATTTTTGCTCAAAAAATACAAAATCATCCAGATGGCCAAAGGAGACGTTCTGGAAACCTTCTTTGCATATTGGGACCTCATTTGTCTCCGACAAAACGAGGTGTACGAGCATGCGTGCGACACCGAACCGCACACATTTGCTGATACCCCCTCTCGCTTGGCCTTTAGTTTTTCCGTGAAAGCTTTGGCTCGAAATCTTCACGTTGGAAATCGGATCCGACGATTGAACAGCTGGCTACCTTTAGCATAAGATTTGAGGGTCAGAAACAGGAACCTAGTGAAACTTTATTGAAGCTCTCTATTGTTGCTCATGCCCCTCAATCGTTCTATAGGCACTTTGACTGCCCCCCCCGAAAAAAGGCTTACGGAAGTAAGAAGGTTTGTGCGTGCATGTTTGTAAGCTTTGTAAGAATGTGTGTGTGTGTGTGTGTGTGTGTGTGCGTGAGAGAGAGAGAGAGAGAGAGAGAGAGAGAGAGAGAGAGAGAGAGAGTAGTAGTACGTACGTACGTTAATAAGTAGACGTAGTAAGTTAAGTTAGTACG
>ADNK01002125.1:0-15986 GCA_000320545.1 Bigelowiella natans CCMP2755
CGACGGCGACAGACAACGGTGGTGATTATCATAATGATTAACGATTATGATGATTATGTTGCAAGGAAGGTGTAGGCATGGTGATGATAATGATGATGATGATGATGATGATGACGGTGCTCTCTCAGCCTCTCTCTCTCTCTCTCTCTCTCTCTCTCTCTATCTATCTATCTAACCCCCCCTCCTCCTTCTCCTGTATCAAATGTGTACACACATCGTCAGTGCACACTCCGTCGGGGTGCGGCAGTTGAGGGGTCGGAACCGCCGGTGTCTGCTCTTGATCATGGTAGAAAACGGAGCATTTCGTGCTGTTCTCAGCCGCACAGGATGGAACGTGCAAGTTGTGCTGCCGGAGTCTCGCCCCATCGAATCGCAAGAACCAGGAAGAGTATTGAGGGTCATCGAGCTTCTCTCTCACGGCAGTGAACCTTGTTGGAGAAGCGAGGAGGGAGGAGGAGGAGGAGGAGGAGAAAAAAAAGAAGAATATGATGATGAGGGAGGAAGGACCAACGGGAGGAACTAGTCAGAGGCTGAGAGGACGTGGCATATCACTTTTGACGAATTTACACAATAAAAAATAGGAAACGAGGTCGTCGATATGGGACAGCATGAAAGCATCCCCTCCTCCGATCCCCATCTCGATTTGCTGAGGAATGTATTCTTCTGCGTCATTTTGTGTTGGTCGCATAGGGCGTTGCTGCTTCTCGTTATTACCACGGGAGTGCCTTCACGATGTTACGGTAAACGAACACCTTCGCGGCAGGATTTACAGTCTTCGTCATCGTCGCCTGTGCCACCAGCCTTGAAGTTCCGTTTATCGGTTTTCCGAAAGGAGAAATAGATTAGGAGTAAGCAACACAAGCGAGGAGAGGAGAAGAAAGAGAGAGTGAGGGAGAGAGAAGCAGAAAGAGAGAGAGAGAGAGAGAGAGAGAGAGAGAGACCCAGCGTAGGGATTGTGTAAAAACTAACGTGACAACAGATGATAGTCACACTAACATCAAAGCAACAACGGTCTCCAACGATATTGAATTATTTTTTCCATAGAGAACGAAGGCTCGTGTGTCTTCGGGCGTCCATAAGAAAAACAGAGTGATGGCAACAATGTGCATGCTTAGAGTGGTGCTTATCTAAGTACCCCTGCCCCCTAAAACGAACACCGCCACCGAAATGGAAAAACGATTCAAGCACGAGTGGACAGTCTCCTCACCGCTCCTCACAATCCATAGGCTTTTGCGCTGCCCACTGCGCCTTCGCATTACTCCAGTCGTAGCTCACGATCCCGAACGCAGCGCCTCGCTCGGGCGAGCTCCACCCGGATGAATTACATTGCATCGTCAGCGTCGACAAGGACATATTAAAGGTTGGTGGCCAAGGAGGGTTCGTGGGGGGCAGCACGGCAAAGCAGAGCGAGGCCATCAGCGTGCTCAGCAGCACGGAACCGAAAATCATTTGCTAAGAAGGTTATCGATGATTCGAATTAGTTCAATTCGTCGCCCTTGCCACCATTATTCCCCCCCGCCCTTGTCACGATCTCAACAAAGAGTTGTGGTGCCATGCCGGCAAACTCAAAATCATTCGACATTCTGAAATGAAGGAAGGCTAACGGGAATGAGGGGGGGGGGACCATCGCTCCGGTTCCGACGTTGTGGCACTGTCACTGCACTGAAAACGGGTTCAATTTTAATACTGCGACAACCTATATTCTCCATCTATCTCAGAACTGTATCTAAATATCGAATCGAGGAAATAATATCCAGTCGCAAATCCAAAAACCATGCTGTTTTTCGGTGCTCTCGGGAAAAAATGATCAATTTGCCATTGCCGGCTGCCGGCTTCCGACTGTGAAGGTAATTATGGGGGTTTTCATCTCGCGACAAGGATAATGGGCTATTTTCTTAAGTAAAATCAAGCATTTATGCTCACCTTTCTCAGCTCCGTCCCGTGTTCGGGTCCGATGGAGAACCGGTAAGCACTGCATTTTAGCCTTCCCTTAGGCCGTCCTCGTGCCTTTGTTCGTGTTAGACATTGCTCGTATTAGAAGGACACAGCTAAATCAGCAAGGAAGGGGGTTCAAAGTGTCAGAAGAACACAATGCACAACATCATGGACACGCAATGTCATGCATGTCACACACGTGCTGTCACCATGTCTATCATGAGTACAAGCCCTTGTTTGGGCCCCCGAGCAATAGTCCTTCTTCACCTCACAAGCCCCAAATGTGCCTTCTCCATGTCACAAGTTGTCATTTCTGTGTCTTTTGCTGTGCATGCAGTGACTGGCAGCGATGCGCAAATGCAATGCAAACTTGACAAAGCGCTTTGTTTCAAACACCTTGCAAAAGATGTAGCTTTTCATTTTAGCATTGTGCATGTAGATTACAAGCCTACGACATGTACGCATTCTAAAAGGGACACTTGTTTCATGCACACCGTGTTTCGCGTCATTTGAATTTCACGATGCAACACACACAGAGGTTGATGTCAAGCGTGATGAGGACAAATTGTTCAGAATTTGCATCTGTGTCACTTTCAGTTTCATGTCTGTCATCAAAAACTCTCCCAAGATCCATGGCCTCCTCTTTTGTCATTTTTTCTCTTGTCTTGCAGAGACACACCATGGTCTCATGTCCATTGTCCTCATCATTGTGTTCAAAATGTGGTTCGAATGTCTCTTCTTTGAATCTCCGTAATTGAGCTTTAGATAAAGGTTTGTAAGTCTGGGCATGATGCAAATACTTCTTGAGTTCATCAGGTAGCACACACTTGATCTTCTCCTCTTTGGCTGCATTTTCAGTTGATCCGGATCCTTTCAGTGCAGGCCTCACCGGCGCTTTCACACGAAGCCTTTTGCGACGGACCTCTTCTGCAAATTGGTCAATGGTTTTGTTTTCCTCCTCGTCCTCACTGTCACTGTTCGTGAGATCAATCACCATCCACGGCGGGAAAACGTTTGGAACTCGGTCGGGAACTCGGTCGGCTTTTCTTTTCCTGGACATTGCCATGATGTTTTGGGTCAGGTAGGTAGGTGAGGGGTTTGAGTTGTGAGGACTTTGGTTGAAGAGGAAGTGAGGGGCCGAGCCTTGGATTTCAACAGAATGAACCACGTGGCCTTTGACCAGTGTTCTCAATGTGCCACGTGGTGGACCCCGGCAAAGCCATGTGATGCACTCACCTGGACTTCTCAATGAGCCACGTGGCTGACCCAGGAAATGCCATGTGGTGCACTCACTTTGACTTCTCCATGAGCCACGTGGCTGAGTGTGTGATGTGCAAGTGATGACAATGACAATCATCATGACCGCTGATGGCGGTGCAGTGTGCAAGGCACACCTCGCAAAGCGATGCGACTCTGTTGTGCGACTGCATTGTGCTTTCGCATCATCATGCTGCATCACATTGCATTGTCATGCTCATGTTTCCCAGGGGGCATTTTTTGAGGGCGGGGGCAGCATGTGCAAAGTGTGCAAGTGTTTCAACACGTGCACATGCACACGTGTTGCAAAAAGTTTGGTTTTTGCAATGCCCCACATCCCCCCCTTGATTGTGTGCCGTGCCGTGCTGTGTGCTGTGTGCTGTGCGGTGCGAAGCGATGTGCGACTCTGTCATGCGACTGCATCATGCTTTCGTGTCATCATGCTGCATCGTGTTGCATTGTTGCACTTGTGTTTCATCTGGGCATGTTTTCAGGGGGCGGGGGTTGCATGTGTGAAGCATGTGAGTATTTTGATGTGCATGTCAAAAAGTTTGGTTTTTGAAAAGCCCCAGAAGCCCTCATCAATTGTGAAATGAAGGAGGTAAAAAAAAGCACTAATTTGTGTGGGGTTGAAATTGAAAATGAAGAGGAAAACGATGCAAAGAATTGAATGTTGCAACATCAAATGGAAGAGTTGAAAAATGAATCATTAAAAATGAGAAAAAACACAAAAATGATACAACTTGATGTCGCTAAAATGAGAAATAGTTTGAAAGAGGAGCACATCAGTATGGAAAAAGGTTGTGCTTTGGAGGGAAAAATTGAAAATGACAGAAGAAAGTCACATGAATTGTTAAAAGAAGAAATGAGAACAGCGACCAAAATGCACAGAATGAAGAACAGAGAAAAAATGAAACAATGCAGCAAAAACTACAGAGAAGCAAATGAAGAAAAAATAAATCAACAAAAGAAAGAATACAGAGAAGCGAACAAAGAAAAAATAAAACAATGCAACAAAAAATATAGAAAAGCAAACAAAGAAAAAATGTTAGAAGAAATGAAACAAAAGGTAGATTGTGAGTTCTGTAATTGTGCCATAACTAAAAAGCATTTACGAAGACATCAAAGAACCAAGAAATGTTTGAAGACAAGACAAAAACACACACCAACAACAAAGTAGAACATGCAAATGTGTGTTCCTACCTATAAAACAAACAATTAACATTCAAATGGTATACCTACAAGGACATATTTTACCACAAGTTTTTACAAAATAAATAAATATCGCATCAAATTTGTATGATATTCATTTGTGCGACTGCTTATATGCGACTGCTATTACGAAGCGATATGCCGTGCTAATACATATGCGACTAAGCAATATGCCGTGCTAATACACTGCTATTACGAAGCAATATACTAATACATGTGCGACTGCTACAACATACATACTTAACAACATGTGCTATTAGCAAAAGGATTCCAGTTTCACAAAACATCCAACTATGATTTCTATTTAAAGAATTGTCTCACCATAAGATTAATATGAGTAATATTAATCAAGTAAATAAAAGTAGCACAGCAGATAAAATCTATGATGTTGACTATAAACTTAGTGAAATCGTCCTCGTAATAGATGAACTAAAAGCCGAACTGAATCCTGAATTCTATCGCAAACTAAGAGATAAACTGATGGAAGTCCACATTTGTCTAATGAGCGAAGTTGTAGATGGCTATAAATAACCATATTTTCTCCAGACAGAACCCGATGTGTATGCGGAAGCAGTCTACATAGCGATGCGAAGATACTCCCCAGATTTTTCACCACTCCCACCAACAGTAAACAGCTTGCCATCCCCAACGGCCACACCCAAACAACTCCTCTCATTATTCATATCAGGGATTTTCTTCCACCCCGCATCCACATTCTTCAAGTCCAGATACTCCCCAGATTTGAGATAATTACTACCATCATACCCACCAACAGCAAACAGTTTGCCATCCCCAACGGCCACACCGAAATAGCTCCTCTTGGTATTCATATCAGGGATTTTCTTCCACCCCGCATCCACATTCTTCAAATCCAGATACTCCCCAGATTTGAGCCAACTGCCATCCTCTCCACCAACAGCAAACAGTTTGCCATCCCCAACGGCCACACCCAAACCATACCTCCAAACATTCATATCAGGCAGTTTCTTCCACCCCGCATCCACATTCTTCAAATCCAGATACTCCCCTGATTTGAGATGATTACTACCATCATACCCACCAACAGCAAACAGTTTGCCATCCCCAACGGCCACACCCAAACCACTCCTCCAAACATTCATATCAGGCAGTTTCTTCCACCCCGCATCCACATTCTTCAAATCCAGATACTCCCCTGATTTGAGATGATTACTACCACCATACCCACCAACAGCAAACAGTTTGCCATCCCCAAAGGCCACACCCAAACCATTCCTCTTAGTATTCATATCAGGGATTTTCGTCCACCCCGCATCCACATTCTCCAAATCCAGATACTCCCCAGATTTTTCACCAGCTCCACCAACAGCAAACAGTTTGCCATCCCCAACGGCCACACCCAATCCATTCCTCTTAGTATTCATATCAGGAAGTTTCGTCCACCCCTTCATCTCAGATAATTTTTGTTTCAGCTCTGCCTCTGCTTTCTTCCTTCTTTCCGCTTCCTTCCTTTTTCTTTCTGCTTCCAGTCGCTGTCTTTCTGCTTCCCTTTCTGCTTCCAGTCGTTTTGCTTCAAGCTCATCCCACATTGCTTTCAATTTCTTCACAGCATCACTTCGGGCTTTCCTCACATTCAAGTTCATCCTTTCCAATTCTGTTTTGATAGATATTGGCAAGTTCCGTTTCCGGAGCTTCCTTGTAATCCCAATGTCTCCTAACCATTCAGCATCCACTTCAGGCAACTCCTCGCCACCGATTTTCGCATCGGCAAACATTTTCGCTTCTTCTGGTTTCCCTATTTTCCGAATTATGTCAGACACCGCCCCCGCATCCAATTTCTTGTCAAACTTCTTCTTTACCAACGATAGGGTTTTTGTCAGATGCACACTCTTGTCCTCAAACACACAATGCCCATTGGATAGCACCAACCCACAGTTGCTTTGTTTCGCATCAGATTCCAAGCACACAACATCTCCAATTGTAATCACTTCTGGTTTAATCACTTTTTTACTCCATCGTTTTATCTTTGAGAGTAGACACCTGCGGTGATTCAACTTCACCTCCAAATCTTCCAGTGTCTCCAAATCCATACTTAAAAGAATGTCGCCTCCTATTAGATTGTCCTCAAAACTTGCCTTGTATTCTGCAAATCCCCACTTGTGCAACAAATCACAAACTTGCTTCACACTCAGAGTCTTCTTCTGCATCAGCTGTTCGCTGGAAGGCAGGAGTTTCAAGTCTTTGGCAATCCACTTGGCAATAAGATACACATTGTATGCAACGACTGGTTTATCTGCTGGATTGAACTTGTTTTGGTGGGCGGGTAGGTTCCCATTTTCTCGGAGCTGATGTAAACGAGAGTGCAAATCGCTCGTTATTCTTCCTTTCACCGTTTTGATGTTGTCAGACAGGTTCGCAACCCCCTTTCTTTCCTGAACTGTCAGCAGAAAGCCCTTAACGAAAAACTCAGCACATTTGCGACCGTTCAACATAACAATCTCGCAACTGCGATGGTAATCCTCTTGAATCTTATTCATAGACAGAGCCACATCGTGTGCATTCTTGTGCTTTACACCACCTTTCCCTTTGCACCCAAAGAAAATGGCATCCCTCAATTTGACCCACTCGTCGTGTGTAAAACCAGTTGGTGGGTTCGCATCGTCGTGCATCTTGCTTTTGGAGCCATACTTTAACGGTTCAGCAGACATTTCCAGAGATTTTATCTTCCAGGTAGGTCGCGGATTCCTTTCTCACTTTCTCGCAAAGAGAGGGAGAGTCTCCAGAGTGTCCAGAGTTTGTTTTCCAAAAAATATATCCAACTTAACTAACAAAGAATCCCCTATCAACTTGCTTTCTTTTTCGCTTACTTGTCCGTATTTCAACAGGTTCATCGGTCCACTTCTCCCTTGGTTTCGGTGTTTTTTTCTTAATTGCTTTTTTGACTATTTCGTTTTCAGCAGGTTTCAGTTGATTCTTGCTGAAAGTTTTATCTAAAACACCTTCCAAAATATATCTTACTGGTCGGTCAGGTAATAATAATATGTTTTCAATTTTGTGCGGTTTCAACGAATATCTTATGTCGCCCTCCCTGAAATTGCCTATTTGTTTCTCTCCTTTAAAATTCACAGGATAATCCAATTTGTATCTCACCTTCCTACCGACCTCGTATAAATCACAATCGCCTCCCTCCTTACAAGGAACTTCTCCTGTCTGCTTCAACTTCTTCACCTTAGCATTCTCGTTCAACTTCTTCAATATGTCAGGTAATAACTTTAACCACTGCTTACTTACTTTATCGTTCTCTAATTCTTTCACCAACTGAGTTTTAATAATAATACTGCCGATACTCTTATTTCGTGCTTCCACATTTGCTTGTTGACTATGTCTCGCAATACCCGCCCTTCTTAAATATATCCCTTTCTCTTTCAAATATCCATCTAATCCTTTTTTAAATTCACTACCAGCATCTACTTGTAGGATTTTCGGCGGTTTTAATACCTTGTTCTCGTAATATATCTTGTCTATCGCTTTTCTTACCGCTTCAGCAGTCCTTTTTCGTAGAGGTATAGCATCAGTTTGTTTAGTATAATTATCTACTGCTACTAATAAATATCTAAACCCTCTATCATTAGGTAGATAGAGCAAGTCCATCTGTCCTCGCTTACCTGGGTACCCATAGGCATCGTTGTGAGTTGCTTTTACTTCAGGGTCTTGCTTTTTCTCCCTGGTCAGTTCATCTACTAAATCTTTACTCTTCTTACCGATTAAACTTCCCAGTATGGTTGGTTTCTTCTTTCGTTTGACTATCTTTTTCCGTTTGACTATCTTTTTCACTATTTTCTTTTTAGGCATTTCAGTTTCAGTATCAGTATCATCATCATCACTACTGCTTTCGCTACTATAAGGTTCTTTCTCGTCCATATATACATAATGTGAGATATAAAATATATGTAGTTTATTTTAATGGATAAAGAAATAGAACGAATACTCATACACAAGGGATTAACCAAAGGAATAATAAGTATGATAGATGAATACCTATATCAAAGTTATTTAGTGTGTTTAACTCACAATTTCCGCAGACTTAACAATAGTCCTAAACTTAGGTTTATCAACAAATTAAATTATAAAAAAAAAATATGTAAATTAATAATATAGAAATATGATAAAGTTAATATATGATTTAATCGTAAATTTGCTACCAGACAATTTTACAACATACAGGAATGATGATGCTGTTGTGGTTTATGACAGGTCGGTGTGGAAGATGGAAAGCAAAGACGATGCTATCTTATTGATTAAGAAGAATATATGTAATATATCAATAATAAATTGTTAATATATATTTATTCCAGATTTCATTTTCAACACATTCAACCCTCTTGAAGGTGTTGAAACACAATATTAAATTAAATATAAAAATATATAGTATAATATATATGAATAGTATACTCAAAGATGTTGACAGAACTTCTCTCTTTCCAATCAGGCACAAAGACATATGGAATGCCTACAAGATACAACAAGCAGGATACTGGACTGCCGAAGAAATAGATTTCAGTAATGATGCCGATGACTTCTCCAAATTAAGTCAGGACGAACAAAAGTACTTAAAATATACTCTCATCTTCTTTGCGAATAGTGATATTGAAGTGAATGAAATGATAAATAGGAATCTATATGAGGAGTTTAAGGCATTAGAAATTCGTATGTGCTACGACTTTCAAAGGCAAATGGAAAATATACACACAGAAACATACAATCTACAGATAGATACTTTGATAAAAGATAAAAAAGAGAAGGAGGATTTAATAAATGCTGTAAAGAATAATCCTATTATAGAACAAAAGATTAATTTCTGTAGGAAACAGGTCTTGTTGTACAACTCCATACAGCATAAATTGATATGTCAGGTCATCTTTGAAGGCATATTCTTCGCTTCCTCGTTTGCTTGTATTTACTACTTCAAGCAGAAAGGTATATTGAAAGGTCTAACTTTATCTAATGAGTTTATCAGCAGAGATGAGAACCTACATTATAGTTTCAGTATTATGCTATACAATAAGTTAGAGAAGAGACTATCACAAGCAGAAGTAGCGGTGTTGTTTGATAAGGCACTATGTATTGAGAGAGACTTCATCACACAAGCATTACCTGTTAGATTGTTAGGAATGAATGCGGATATGATGTTAGACTATATCAAATTCACAATAGACAACATATTACTCAAATTAGGTTATGATACAATCCACAATGTGAGTAATCCTTTGACCTGGATGGAAAGACTGGATTTACAAGGCAAGACCAATTTCTTTGAGAGTAGAGAAAGCAACTACCAATCTGCTAATGTATTAAACGAGAACAAAGAAGACATCTTCCAAGTAGACCTCAATTTTTAATATCTAAATTATTATAGATGCTACTGGAAATAGTTAGACTATTACAATTACAACTACGATTAACAAGATTAAGAAAAGAGATAAACAAATTGATAAAGCAAAACAAGAAACTGATAAAAGAGAACAGCAAATTGTTGATACAATTAAATATTATGAAACAACCCTTTGATGACACTGGTGATTTAACTGATAGTGCTTTTAGAATGTTGATGAACGACGAAAAATAATCTAATCTTTATTAAATGATTGTAGTGTTATTAATATTAGGACTTATCTTTTCCATAGGTTATACAATAGGTAAGATAGTAGCAAGGAACACGGATTTAGACCCCACCAACGATATTAGAGTATGATGAGATTAAATTTATCAGCATAGTCCTCTAAACTATCCTTCAAATCAGGTTTATTCCACAAGACCCAACAAGATAATGAACCAGCAGTCAGGAATTTACTCCAATCTTCATTCTTCATATGCCTTATCAGGTATCTATCTTTTCTGTTTTCATCTTTATGTATCGTAAAGTCGCTATACCGACTATCTCCAAAGTCTGTGTGTTTTACTTTTATTATCCTTCCACCCTTATCAACATAAAAGAGCATCCTATGCTTCTTATTTTTAAGAGGTGATTTCATTAGTTTAATATATATTTTCATATTATAATAGTTAACATAAAATAAATTGTTAAAAAAACAATTTATTTTATATTAAGAGGAAAAATAAATTTCTATTTATTTTTTCTTGTTCTTAACAAGAATATTATAATATAAAATTTATAATAAAGAAGAGAGTTTCTTTTTCATCCCGCCACCACTTACAGATGCTTTACCTCCTATCTTTTTCTTCAGCACATTTGCTCCCATTTTAAGAACGGCATCTTGAACTTTAGGATTAGAGGCAATATTTTTCACAGTTTTTCCAACTTTAGATGCTAAACTGCTGAAGAACCCTGAACCGACTAATTTGTTTTCAACATCACTTCCTCCAAATTGTGCTGATAATACATCCTGTTCTGTAATAAGGTTCTTAACAATCATAGAAGAACCTGCTACAGTCTTGAAAAATCCTGATTGAGGGGTCATAACTACAAGTTGAAGGTTTGGAATAGCAACATCACCCATTGCTGTAGGTTTCATACAGGTTGCTTGGACTTGTAATGTGTAGTTTCCAATCACACCTGGTGCTTGAGAAGGGTTTAATTCAATATCTTTACCCATCTTAGCAATAACGAACCCACCACTGGTGTGGATTTTTCTGCCTTTACTTCTACTGCTTCCAATGTAGGTGTGGAAATCAATTTCTAATCCATTATCATAACTCATCTTGTATAATTTATCCATAGGCATTGTGTTTAAAAGACCGCTTCTGTTATCAAATGTAATGTTTAAATTTGTGATGGGAAAATAGAATTCATTTTCTGTTGAATCATATTTTGTTTTCTTAACAGCAATAATTAAACTATCAGGGATACTTGGTAATGTTATGGTGGATGATATTATGGTTTTACTGTTGTTTGTCCCTTGAGGAAGACCAGTAGTATCAACAGTTCTATATGTAGGGAACTCCATATATGGGACAATATTTTCAGGACTGACTTTGAGGTCTAAAGCAGGAGTTAAACACACAACATCTATATAACTTTGTAAAAATGGTGACTTTCCATTTAATGTAACGAATTCTGCTTTACAGGTTATAGCACCTGCTTGAGTGCCGATTCTGTTTCCATCGTAGCAGACTGCTCTGCTTGGGTCTTTGAAATTGATTTGGAGAGTAGCATTATTAACACCGTATAAACCTACACTATGATAATTCTCTGGAACATAGCATAACGGACTAATCATAAGTTTCTCTTTGGATGTAAATTTTAGGTAAAATTTATATTGTGCTTGGACATTACCACCAACTGCTCTTACGACTGGTTCGCCATCCACATATGGATAAGCAACACCACCTATGTTCACATTTCCATTACCATTTAAATCAGTACCAGTACCATCTACAAAACTAACATCAAAATGTGCTCCATTCTTGTGGTAGAATTTATCGCCGTCAAAGAACCCAGTAATACTATTATTGAATGCCCCTTTGCCTTCGCTATATTTTCCATAAGGTGATAAATAGGACGGGCAAATCGCACTGCTACTGTCATATTTTGGGTCAGTAGTTATTAGAAGCAACTGCTCGTTTATGGATTGGTCTAAATTGGTTGTGGATACTGTATCGTTGATTTGAAGACTCATTGTGGAAACCATTCTGTGTAAAGGGAAATTGTTTAATGATAAGATTTCACTTAAGGTTGCGATTTTAGCATTAGCAGCAGGGTTTCCACCAGCACCAAGATCAGCATTAGTATTAAAATCACCTCTGTTTACAGTAACTAAAAGGGTGACCTCGCTGGTCCAGTTTATCTTTCGGTCAACAAAGACATTCAAAGAAGGTATTGTAATGTTATAGTTTTGATTACTTGCACTTGCGGATAAGGATTTAATCTGTTTGTTATTGACTGACATAGAACTCTTAGAGATTTTATATTCAGGTGGTAACTGAACTGTTCTCGCATCATAAACTGCTTTCTTACTTAAATTCATATATAATTACACCGAGAAAAAAAATTTAAACTATTTTTGCTTTCGTTGAAACATCAGTTTTAGATGGATGCTACTTTTGTTAGGCATTCGTATAGGGACTAAATCACCGGTTAAGCGATGCTTCCAAAATGCCGAAATCTGTATACTTTTTAAGGGGATGTTCGCAGAGGTAAAGTTAATATATCTGTATTCACCGCTTGGAACATAGGTAATCGTTCCGCTATAATCATCGGCACTACTAATACCTACTGTCATATCACTAATAACCTTTTGGGAGGTATCTTGCCTACTATCGCTTACTTGCTGTCGGTCTACAAATTCTAAAGGTGTTCCTGTGATTTCACTCTCAATGGGAATGATATTGGTAGTAAATACAATCGCACTGACTGGACACCATAAACTGCTCACACTCTCATAGTCTTGAGATAAAATACTATATGTTTTATTTCCTTTGGTGAGTGAATGAATGTCTAAATCATCCTCAATTGGTAGAATATCGTAGGCACATCCTGGTATAGACATATTTTCTACTATATCAGTAATCGTGCCTCTGTTATATTCTATAGTGTTTTTAAGGTCGCCTCCTATGTAGTTGTGATGAAAATTGCTAAAGAGTAAGAAGAGGTTGCTGTTAAAAAACAATCTACCTTTCACATCAAAAATTGTATTGTTGAACCTGTTGTCTTTCTTTCCGTGTATATCCTTGTCTAAATAAAGTTTAAATAACTGCGAACTCTCTTCATAATAAAGTATAGGTGCTTTGAGATTGTCTAAATGTGTTATTTCATCAGGAAGAAGACCTGGGACTTCTGCTTTACATTTAGCAATCAGGTTGTCGTGACATCGTTTAAGAGTTTTGTTTATCAAGTGTGCTATATGACTATAGGTAGAGACATAGTAATAATTGGTAGATAAATCCATCTGCTTCCCTACAGTTGTGGGTGGACTGGTGTTTTTGTTCTGGGTTTCAAAATAGACAGTTTCGGTCTGAGACTTTTTGTGATGTATCCCATTTTGAATAAAGTGGTAGAACAGAGTTATTTTGTAAATGGTCTTATTCGCATCGGTCTGGTCTCGCTCAATTTCAGGTATGAATATAGGGATTTCTCTACCTACACCATTTAATTGAAACCGAATGATGGAGAAATACCAACTGCTGACATCGTCTAATAATGCCTTTGATAGGGTGTCTGTATAACTCACTACAGGATTATCCTTATTGCTGTCTATGGTCTCGTTATTCACAATATCTAAATTGTAATAAAGGTGGTCTTGATGCTCTTTGTTAAAATTATTCATAGCAAATATATAACTATTCATTATTAATAAAATTTAGATAATTTTTTTAATATTTTAAATTGTTTTTTTTGATGTATTGTGATGCTTCAATAAACTTTAGTCCCTTATCTTTCATCAATTTTTTAATCAAAGCACCCCTTCGTTTCCTTCTGTCGTTTGGATTTGTGGATTTGACCCTTGACTTAACAATCTTCAATCCTTTATCACATTGGATGATGTTGCTTCGGTTGGTTTTCCTTTTCTTTTCTGTACTGATGATGGTGGGTGTTATGCGACGAGACGGTTTGGATTTTTTAGTTTTCCTTCCTTTTGTAACATCTACCTCATTGATTTCATCCAGCGATTTGCCTGTGTATTTAAGTGCGATGTCGTTCAACCTTTCTCGTTCTGCTTCCTGTGCTTTTGTTCCACCTTTTTTCTCATTATCAGCACCTCCATAGTGGTATCCTTTTCCTTTGACTTTTTGAATGAGTGCCTTTATATTAATCTTTTTCTTCTTCTTCTTTTTGTGTTTTACTCCAGATGCTTGGACGACTTCATTCGCTACATCCAGGACAGGTGCTATCTCAGGTATTAATTTTTTACCCACTTTCATAGGTATTGAAAACCCCTTCTTAAATCCTTTGTGAAAGTCTTTCCAAAATCCAGCACCCATTAAATTCTTTAGTTGTTTAACTTCGTCATCCATTTCCATAATGTTCTTAGCATAGTGTAATCCTAACTCTGATGCTCTTGATTTATCAGCATTCTGTGACATATGTATATATATATAAATCATTAGATATTTTTTTTTTCTCAATAAAATTTTCTATATAATAATTAATATGGTGAAAAAATTTAAAGATGTCATTGATGAGAAAGAGTATTACATAGGTTCTGTGAATTCCTATAAACAAAAACCTACAGACATAAACCAAAACCTAAAATTAAAATATGATAGTGATACTTTTGATGTATATATAGATGATAGGTTGAAGGTGTTGAAATACAATCCTGAACAAGTTAGAAGTTTCTTTGATTTTGTAAAATGAAGGTTTGACTATACCCCAACTATGCTTAAGGCACACAGCTTAGACCAACCTGCTTTCAGGAAACTATATAATTACGAAGATGGAAACCCAACGATATTACGGAACGACTATGTAGAAGGCGGCAAGCACCTAAACTCCCAAATGAATATCTCGCCTGATGTGTTGTTAAACCTCATTAAGAAAAGCGGATACAAACCTATATTTAATAAGAAAATATACCAAAACAGGACCGATAAAAGCAATGCTACTTGCGGAAGATGGGTTCTCTTAAGGTTCGCTTTTTCAAAATACAACCTCAAAGAGTTTGACAGGATTTTAAAACATATAAAAAATAAGACCTGTATCAATTCATTAGAATTGAGTGTTTTATATACAAATGAAATTTTAAATAAATAATTATCTAAACTTATATATATATGAAAAAAAATAATGCTATGATAAAAGGACACGACGAGAAAAAACGAATCCCCTTCTATGATAACACACGAAGATTCATCTTACAGAGGGCAAAGCAGTCTATTGATTATAATAAGAAGAAAATGAATGAATACATAAATGGTAAATTACTACCCCATATCCTTCCCCCAGATACACCAACAGGAGCATTCAACAGATTACACATCCAATCTCTCCATTCGGCGATGCCTATTGATAGCAATAGTGCTTATGCTACTACTAAAAGAGGTTCAGGTAGGTACTACAACAACATTTTCAAAAATATGCTTGAAAACAAGAGGCAGTTTTTTGCTGAAAGAGATGCTCTTAAACAGGGTTTATCTGTGTTGAAAGAAGATGATGAGAAACCTGCTACTGAAAAGGAAAGCATCTTCAAAGGGGAGAGTGGTTATGTAAAGATGCTTAACCAAGTCGTTGATTTATTTGAGGAAGGTGATTACAGCGAGATAAAACTAACCTACTTACGAAATGCTTACTCACAACTCAAAAAGGAATACAACACGATAAAAAAAGATGATGTTGTTAAATATGCTAAATTTATCGCATCAGTGATAAAGTATCATTTTGAAGGAAACAAAACATTCACTCGTAATGTTAAGGGCAAACAACTTAGAGTGACTGCTAAGAGTTTTCCTAAATCAAAGTTAATGGTCTTCTTCAAGATATTAAACCTAAGTGTCATCATATTAGGCAATAAAAATAAGTCTGACGAGGAACTTAAAATCGTTATTGAAAGGAAGTAGCAAGATGCTAAATGCCCCTAAAACTCCACAGGCAGGAGAGACCTTTTCAATGATTTAAAGAGCAAATATAATGTAAGCATCCCTACATA
>ADNK01002123.1:0-5000 GCA_000320545.1 Bigelowiella natans CCMP2755
ACATGTCGTAGCAGCACATGCATGCATTGCATGGCGCATGATGTTAGATTATGTAGCGACATTTACGTACAATGTGCCGTATGCATTGTTGTCCATGCACATGCGTAGCTGTAGCTGTTGCGCTGTGTACAAGGCATGCACCCGCACGTGGGGCAGCACACTTCCGGTGTGCTGCCATGAGTCCCGCCGGAACCCACGTGCCTATGCTGTATTAATATCTACGTTATCTATATTCTATATCCGCGACAACCCCTTTGTTGTCGCACGTGACTTGTGCCCGCGTAGTGGTACGCGCTACACTTCCCCCCCCTGCCTACTTGTGCACGTAGCGCCTCGGCCTGTGAACACCTTACGCGCAACATGCATACACATCACGCGTGAGCATCTAGAGCATTTTAGTCAACATGCGGTCTAAATGTAGGTCTGATCGATGACATGTCGATGCGATAATTGCTAGCTTTGCATGAAGATATTGTGATGCGTATGTCGTACAGCTAGCATCGCAGCACACCGCTTGCATGTGCATCATGCTAGCATGCTCTATCTGTGATGTGCGGTCATGTACGCAGGACATGCGTAGCGTCTGTTGTGTACGCACTAGCGTAGTTCGACCCTTTGTAGATCTTGACATGCTAAGAGTCTCAGCAGCATGCATTGGAAATTCACATGTGCACCGTTCTAATAATAATAGACACTGTAACATAATTCTAGACCGTGCTACCGCCATGCAAGCTACTAGCTGCCTAACTCCTCATGTGCGTGCGCATGCTACTCGACAAACATCCACGGGTACAGCATCAAAAATTGGAGAAAATTTATCTTTGTTATTCTCATTTTGTTGTTCAACCAATGGCACATTGTTCACCAAGCCAAAATAAACGCTTCTGATACTACGTTGTTAATGAAGCCTGTGTTAAAGCACGACTGGGAAAGACATTGAGCGAAAACAATGGTGTTCTAGTAACCGCACGCGACTGATCCTAAAAAGTTGAGAGGAATAACGGAACTCAAATCCACAAGAGTAGTGTACTTCCCTGTTTGAGGGTCAAACTGGGTCAGCGGTTGAGTTGATCCAGGACCAGTGCCAATATTGTGTGGCATTGCATATGCCTGCCCGTCGGAGCAAACAGGCTTGGGGGCGGAGCCAGCGTTAAGATAATCTGCCTTTTCGCAGGCACCCTTTTTAAGTGTTGAACCTTGGAAGCTCATCTGACAAAGGTGAGCCTTCGTAAAACTCGACTTAAAGGAAGCAACGAAATCGTCGGAGCTCGACTTTCCAGGGTAGACATCATAAACCTCGCCGACGCGCTTTGGATAGTCAAATTTCTGGATAGTTTGGTTCGCTGTGGTATCAACTACGTAAAGCGTGCCTGTAGTCATCTTTGTCGGGTCAATCGAGTTGGGGAAGTGTGCAAAAAGGGATTTGCCGTCAGACGTGAAGCCGAAGATGTTGTCTCTTCCCGGAAAGGACGAGAAGGGAAGCGATGCGATCTCGACCTCTGAGTTGTCTGGGAAGTTGTATTTCTGAAGAGAGAAGGTTGCAGGCGTACCGGCCATACTTTTAACTACCATAATGGTGTCCTCATTCTCAGTGCAGGCTATTTGGTGATAGTTCGACCCGGAAACCCCGGTGTTATAAACCATCTCTCCCGTGGACAATGACGCGCGGAGAATACCAGCAGAGGCTGGAACATTCGTCCAAGCTGCATAGTAAGAGTCCCCGCAGACCACGGAGGCAGAGAGCACAGCGGTCATTGCTGAGGTCACGGAATCGATTTTGGCCACAGTGGAATAAGTTGCCTTGTCGAGATCGTACAGGAGAACGGAACTTGTTCCAGGAACTGTTTGCGTGTTATTGAACAGATATAGGGTCTTACTGGATCCCTTTGACGCCATGGAGGAGGCGATGAGGAGGAAGGCGAAGATCATGGTGCCTATTTGACTTGCGCGCATGGTTACTAGGTTAATGATATTCTTGTTAATGACGTTGATAATGAAACCGCCGAAAACAGATGGGCATTTTATTCAGTTTAGTCATCATTTTACATGTCGCAACATCAGAATGGATCCTTTTACCGGGGTATTTGACCGGGTACCCTCTAAGACCTGTCTGTCATTTCATCCCGCCTTCTCGAAATGGGATGCAGTCCATCCATGCTTTGTTTTTGGACCGATTATTTTGCGCAAAACACGTGAATTAGTCAAAAAAGAGCATCAAAGTGCGTAGTGGATCACACGTCAGGGATCCGCACGGACGTCACGTTCGATTTGCAGGGCTTCCTGCACATGCCTGCGTCCACGTGCGATGATTTTCCCTTGCAGCAGCGTGCGATGCAACTGCGACAATGGATCCATCATTGCGCAACATCGAATTCCAGAAACACCCAGAGAAAGCTCAACGCTGAGACACGTGCATGCATCGTGATGCGTCGTCGGCATGCACGCACGCTGCATGCAGCACATGAGATCACGCAGCTGTGCAGCATCAACTGCTTCGATGACTCTTTCCAGCAAAATCGGTGTGCAAGCAAAATCGGTTTTTTGACATTGCAAAAACGGATTTTGCATGTCCAAAATCGATGTTTTGACCAGAATCGGTGAATCACCGATATTTCGTGCAAAAATGAAGTTTTTAACCGACACGTGTGCGTGAAAATGCCCTGCACAAGCCGGGTCTGAAAGGGGCGACTCTGACAGAGTCATCAAACCTGCACAAGTGGGGTTGCGTGTCCTCACAAGCAAACAACACACAAACTAACCACGTCCACCACGTCTGCTCTCCACGCCAAAAAACAAGTTGTGGAAAGAAGCGGAAGCTCATCGTGCTAGCGTGGTGGACAAGAGCAAACACTGGAACACAGGCACGTTCCTGCGCGTGTGGGTTGGGATTGGGGGGGGTGCCAATCAGCACTGTGACCAACTTGCACGCAAAAAAGATTTTGCACGGTGCAAAATTGATTTTGCAATGTCAAAGAACCGATTTTGCTTGCACACCGATTTTGCGGGGAAGTGGTGCCTGTGAACTTCTAGACTTGTCGATGTCGCAGAATTGAATGATTTCGAGCAATGAAGCAGACATCCATGCACGTCGTGTGCACACGTTTGGTGGTGAATTTCACACAGTGCCAGATTGGCGGTGCGTAGCTGTAGCAAAATGCACCGCTGACATGCACGCACACACAAAATGAGCTCAAAACCAAGCCTCTGCTGACAGTGACATGCAAGCCATGCACTCGATCATGAATGCGAATGATGTCCCACACATCCACGTCGTACGTGTGGTCCGCCACCGCCCGTACCATCATGGATCAGACACCAAGTTGCGACTTTGTGTCTTGCATCATGGGGATACAAGTTGTTGCATGGTTCATCGATCTCGCAGACAGCAAAGTTGTGGTGTCACTAGTTGGAATTACGCATTGCCGCTTTTCAGTCGTCATTTCATTGTTCACATGCGGTGTGTCACATTTCTTCTACACTCGCAAACATGCCTGGAGAGGCACCATCTATGTGAGTTACATACTCACATTCGGTAAGTAAGAAGTCTTTTGTTTCGTCTATTGAATCCTCGTCAGCTACTAGCTCTGCAACGATTGTTTGGGAATCCAACACGCATTTTTTCCCTGGTACATCTTGTATCACGCCGAGGAGGTTTCCTGCAAAAGGGGCTGTGACGGTTGTGGATCCTGTCACGGTGTTCCACACGGTGTGGTAGAGTTCTGGAAGAAATATCACAACAACAGCAGCGGTAACAGCAGCAGAATATCCTCTCATGAAAAACTCTTGTCTGACTTCGGTTAGATGAAAAAAATAGAGGAGGCGATGTGCGATCAACCAATATCAACCGACAAGTCATTAGTTATGGGGCGTGACCATCAGCAGAAGTAATTTGATGTCCTTCCCACTCAATGCGAAATAGTTGGTCGCCTCTTCCAATTGGGGCTTCTTGGTTCCATAGCGGAACCACGGAAACGACATCGCCTATGTCATCGATGCCTCGTTCTGTAAACCCGATTTTGATGTTGTATAGCTCCTTGCGACTGGCTGATTTCGCTGCCCTCCCAGCCGTAGTTTCCATGGCCGTAATATTCACCCAGATATGCGAGGAGGGGCAAAACATGCGATGAAAGCGACGTCCCGCCATTCTCCCTCGCATGCACGCAGGCCTCCCTTCGATCTCAGATGAGTGGCCCTTTTTTTGTCGGATGTTCTCCGGACGTGCACAGTTCAGATATAAACGTCTTCTTCGGCGCCCATATGCTTCTAAAAAGCAGGCCATTCTTCCTCAAATCCGGACCGGGAAGGCATCAGAACGGAATTTCCTAAAATTCTAGAAATCCTAGCGATGTTACGATGTCGCCGGGTGAAGACGCAAGCCATCTACTTAACGTCTTTTGGCAAAATTACAAGCGGGAATGTCATGGGAAGTGGATAAGCGACAACTCGATCTTGTTGTCGCAACTGAAGAAACGCAGATTCGATCGTGGAGCTCGGAACTTTTTCAGAGAACGACACCCCCCTTCAGATCTGACATAGCACTGAACTGGATGAAGAATAGCGTCTCCACTAACACAGTTTCAAGGGGCATGTTGGGCAAAGTCCCTACGACAGAATATCAGCCCATGGTAGTTTTTGTTGCCGTGTCGGGCTTTCGAGCTACGGATAAAGAGACTAACGTTGTTGTATCATTGACACTGATAGCCGATGCCCGCTGCCAAGCCTCTCGAAGGAAGCTTCACACAAAATCTTCCTATCTTCTTGCGTAAATTGAGGTATTTTTTTATTGCTGCTATGCGCGGTCGGCGAAATCGTGTCTGAGAAAGCTGAACTAGCGCATGTGGTGGATCCATCAGTTGAGACTGTGAGTTGAACTTGCTTCCAGGTGGAGGTACCGGACAATTCTAAGCGAGTTTTTCGGGACATTTCTCCTCATGGCTCTAGGTCTAGGAGTTTGTGCGCAGGTATCTGTATTTCACCGTTTTTCATAAAAGCAGGGTGAG
>ADNK01002123.1:10000-21357 GCA_000320545.1 Bigelowiella natans CCMP2755
TTCTAATAAGAAAGCGTTTCTATCTTAATCCTTTTTCGTCTCCCTGGCAGAAGATTGAATCCAGTGGAACACTGCTATCAAGAAGAATATTGTCACTCCCAGGACATTGACAAATGTCATCAAAGGCCGTGTTTCGGGATCCATATCTGAACACGAACGAAGAAACAAACCAAGTTTACAGTAATTTCCTTAGAGTAGTGATATTTCACAGCAAAGTCATGGGGCTAACGACAGTAAAGCAGTAGTGAATCTAAAGCTTCCATACCCAAACAACCCCTACCAAAAATTTATCCAAATCTACAAGTGCAATAGGAGAGCGCCAGAAGGGCTCTATTTTAGCACGCTATTTGATCCTATTTTCCCCCACTCCCCCGCACCTTCGTGTCTATCCTCGCCACTTCCAGAACTGCATATACATATTACAGATCATATTTTACATGCGACATGAATTTGAATTAGATATATTGAAGAAATGCCATTTTTGTCGTACACTATCTTTTGTATGATGTCTACTCACTGCGACAAAGACCAAAAAAATCAAAAGCCAACGCATTTCCTTACTTGGACGACGACAATGAAAAAGGAACAATGCTTCTATGAAATACACTAGTTTTCGAATAGGATACAGATGTAGTCGAATTGAAGGTAGAGTCAATATGTCTGGGCCAAAAAGAGGCAATTGGGTTGAATTCGCCGATTCAATTCCCCGATTCCGCATGGAATTCAGGCATAAAAAGCAGCAGAGAAGCAGAAACGCTTAGTATATTTATTAAGCGACATTCATATGTGTCAGTCGGACTAGTAAATATTGGTTGATTTTGGATTACAACTGCGCGTCACTTCTCTGGGCCTTTGCCTCACCCCCCACACGCAACCATGGGAAAGGATAGTAAGGATAGAAAAACAATGGAGCCTAGAGTGGTGGAATGCACCATCAACCTCAACAAGCGTCTCCACAAGACGTAAGACCCCACTTTGTATTTTTAAAAGGAAGCAGATTCCGTAGTTTACAGCCATAGCGTAGAGCAATGTGGTTGGACTACAGATGAAGGCGACGAAAGCTTTTTATTTTGATATCATATTTGGGAATAGTATTCGGGAGAGGGCAGATGTAAAAGGGGTGTTGCCGATTTAACTAATAAGTTTTGTATCCCTGGAGTTGATGATACTTTTTCTGCCTCAGCACGTTCAAGAAGAAGGCTCCTAAGGCCATCAAAGTTGTCAAGCTTTTCGCACAAAAGATGATGAAAACAGACGATGTTCGTGTCGATGTACAGCTTAACAAATTCCTTTGGTCGAAAGGAGTCCGTAACGTACCTAAGCGTGTCCGTGTGAGACTCAACCGTAAGCGCAACGAGGACGAGGAGGCTGCTGACCAATTCTACACACACGTGACCTACGTGAAGGTGGAGAGCTTCAAAGAGCTCGAAACCAAGCTCGTAGAAGATGAAGCATAAGTTCGTTCATAGAAGATACATGGGGCAGATCGCTTTCTGTTTGCAGTAGACCGCTGTTGAAAATGGGAAAATCGAATGATGGAATGTTGTTAGTAGCAGCAGCGGGAGCGAGCAATGTTAGTTTCTTGCTGACCCTTCGGGCAGAAATAGCACGCATGGGATTTGCAGAGGGAATTGAAACAGTTTGTCGTCATGTATCATGAATGTAATCGATCCAAATAAAGTCTTAACTCACTACAAACATACTCGAACCATCTATAGAGCATTTTATTTTTATTTGTGTACAACACGCTGTGTACTTGTATATATTTGTGAACACGTAGACATATTACAGTGTGGTTGTGTGTGCGTTTGCGTGTGTAGAGAGAGAGAGTGAAAGAGAAAGGGAGAGAGAGAGAAGATAGAGTTAGGTGTTAAAGTATCGTGACTTTATCAACTATGATCGTGTGCTTCGTTCACATTTATTTTCATCTAGTCCTTTAGCCATTGAGACTGTACACACACGAGTCATTGATACCACGCATGAACGCGCACAGGCATGGCATACGTGTATTCAACATATGCTCCGCCTACGACACAATACACTTCATTCGCACAGCGGCTGCCCATCTCGACAGACATGCACAAATTCTAGCTCGCCGCATGCAAGAACAAATGATCATTTGATGAATTCACATTGCGTGCGCATGCAAAAGCTAGCTAGCTAGCTAGACACACGTACAGCAAATGTGCACTACACATGCAACACACAGCAACATGTCAATGCACATTTGGACACGCATGTATGCTATCATCAGCATGACACGTAGCGTCACACAGCATCGCATGCGCGCTGCATGCATGTGCTAGTGTGTGTAGCGCGTACCACTACGCGGGCACAAGTCACGTGCGACAACAAAGGGGTTGTCGCGGATATAGAATATAGATAACGTAGATATTAATACAGCATAGGCACGTGGGTTCCGGCGGGACTCATGGCAGCACACCGGAAGTGTGCTGCCCCACGTGCGGCGGCATTCGCGAAAGCTTCGCGAATGATTACGCAGTGCACGATTTAATAAAAATATAATCTTTAATAAAAATAAACACAACTCTTCAAAAGGAAGCAAACGTGCCTTTCCCCCCCCTGCCTACTTGTGCACGTAGCGCCTCGGCCTGTGAACACCTTACGCGCAACATGTGGGGCGCCAGCTAGTGTGTGCAATTCCGCCTGTGAACGGGTGGACGTAATCGCAGATTTGGAACCAGAGCGAGATTGAATGTGAACATGAATTCAGCATTGATTCTTGGTCACCACATGTGCAGTGCATGCACGGGATCGCTAGATCGAATCATCGAACAGGACAAACAGATCGACAATCATTCGGCGGCAAGGCGATGTCGGTTTGTCGCACCTAGCCAAAATCCAAGTTAATAATTAGAAATCCATGTTTTTTCCTTGTCGCATGTACAAAACGGCATTGTTTTGTCCAATCTTACAACGACTTCGTGCAACAACGTCCTGGAACCCTCCCTCCCCCCCTTCTTTCTACCGTGCGCGCAGAGTTGGGGACTATTCACGATCGGATTGACACAGGAGGGACGGATTGATAGGTTCGAATGCGGCGGAGGGCTGGCGCCGGCCATGCTGCCGCTACCAAGGACGGACGAGAAAGAAGCACATCCGATCGATTGGGGAACCCTATTAGTCGATGCATCAGAGCTCGGAATTCGACGATGGCATTATTATCCGGATGGACAAAGTTTGTCCCCCATATTCTTTTCGTAATCGCAGTTGTACTTTCCACACTGCTGCTTCTCGTCAAGAATGGAGCTTTCTTCACCGACTGGGAGACTTCGACAACTGCAACGTCTAAACAATCGATGCTGCCGGGAAAGCTGCCCAATCTTCCAGATCAGGACAGGAAGAGGAAGGGGGGTACGCTGGACCAGCTTCATCGACATTTGACCCCAGTCAAAGAAGTACCCTGACTAAACTATCCAATATCCGAAATTATACTTATTCGAAGACACGTCGTTTGCATTCCATAGTGAAATCCTGAAATCCAAACACACACACACACAACGGTGAATCGCTACTCAGAGTCTTATCACGCCATGCAGGCAGCTAAAGAAGAGACTGTGATTACGGTTAACATGGACCTCCTGAGTGAACCGATGGTTTTCCGGTCAAATACATGCTATATTTTTTATGTATTTCGAGCACATTCTATCCTTAAAGATAGAGAGGGGAGGAGGGGGGGGAGCTATGTATGTATGCTTGCACGGATATTCTGCACTGTTTACTTTATGTTCGAGGTAGTGTTTGAAATAGAATAAATCGGAAAAACGACAAAATAGTGCACAGCAATCAATCACAAATTTACATCAAAGAACGTCACTATCGATTGTGCGGACTGTGTATGCATAGATCACGGTTTATCTCCCCATTAAATGCGTCGTCCCTGGCCTCTCTACCTCCCTTTTCCATTTCCAACCTGAAGCTATCATCACACTCTAATATCTTCTCCTACATCCTTCCACCAAACAAGGAGGTTCCTCATTTATGTATATTATATTCTAATTTATATATATATATATATATATATGTGTGTGTGTGTGTGTGTGTGTGTGTGTGTGTGACCTCTATAATACTAAATACAAACATATAATTTTCTCTCTCTCTCTATATATATATATATATCTTCTACATATATATATATATATATATATTATAAATATACATATTCGATATGTTGATAGCGGAAATAAATATATGTGCAGGTTTGGAGCTCTCAGCGTCCAGGGCCATACCATAGCTACTCACTCCTCCCATCTCTCGACTCTGGAAACTTTTCATGGTTTTTCTCGGACTTCAACGTAGCTGCTCCGCCCTTCCGCTACTGTGCGATCAGGCAACGAAGCTCCGTTGCGTGGGACAAACTATACAAGCACATTCAAGCGGGAGGCGTGTTGGAGGCTGTTTGTGGAAGTGGTGGCCATTGCGCGGCCTTCTATGGTGGATCCTCCTCCTCCTCCTCCTCCTCCTCATCGTCACCCATCCCCTCTCGTGCTGGGGAGGAGGAGGGTGGTGCGGTGCAGGAGCGCATTTGGCTTCATTCAGCAGGGGCTACTGCACAGCTTCACATCGACTATCAGCATAACTTGGTCATTGGCAATTTGTAAAAGAAGAGGATCATGATGATGAAGATGATTATGATTGAGGATGATGGTGATGGTGGAGAGAATGAGAAGGTGGAGATGAACGCGAACATAATGGTAGACGGCTGCTTCCGTATCTTTACAGTTAACGGTTCAGCAGAAATACATAAGGAAGTGCACTTTCAAATAGATATGTAGACAGACAGAGAGAGAGAGAGAGAGAGAGAGAGAGAGAGAGAGAGAAGACTAGGGTCCACGTTACTCGATCCTTCATTGCCCTTATTCCTCCCTTTCCCTTATGAAAGGCTGCTACCCATGATCAGCTTTTCAATTCAATCATCATCATCATCATCATCATCATCATCATTATCAGTTTGCTCAAGTTGTCGGTCGGAAACGATTCGTGATTGTAGCTCCGTCTTTGATGCCCTTCTGCTGCCTGTACCCCTATAATCATCCGGCCAAGGTGTGGTTTGCCTTATGCTACGATCGTCGTCATTTCTATCACACTTTTCGGTATTTGTTAGGGGGGGGGGGGAGAAGAAGAAGAAGAAGAAGAAGAAGAAGAAGAAGGGACCATACATGTTATTGCCATCAGTCTTTGAGAAATGGCTAGATTACATTTCTTCATTTGTTCGGTGTCCTTGAATGCCAAGCTCGACTTTCAAACGATGTCTCGGTTTCCAAATCGCTAGCCCTCCCTCTTTTCCTCCCCCGCCTCTCCTCCCCCCTCTCTCCCTTTCGATATGCGTTGGTTCATCATCAGTGCATAAATGCTACTCCTCCACCTTTTCCGCCATCACCTCCCCCCCTCCCCCCTTCATGCTGATGCGTAGCGGCAGAGTGCAATGAACGCAGCGGATCGCCTCAACCTCACGCATTCTTTCATATTCCGAAGCCAAATGCAGAAGAAGAGTTCTATCGAAAACCCGTCCCCACACCCACGCTGCCCCCCCCTCGACATAGCTGAGCTGCGACAGCAACTAGCCCAGAGCGGAGAGGGGGGCTTGATATGGGAGGTGATATTGCAGCCAGGGGATGTCTTAGCCCTTCCTGCTGGCTTTGGCCACTACGTGGAGTCTCTTGACGGAACTTTGTCGTTTAACGTTTGGATCGATGATCAGAGCCGCGAAGTAGTAGCTCAGGTATGGATATGATGAATATATGTACGTGCTTATCATTAGATGAGCTGTTTGATATACTATCCCCGTCCTCCTCCTCCCCCCCCCCCCCCCCCCCCCTTCTCCTTTTTGTATTCCTTGTCTTCTTATCCTCATTCTCTTCTACTTCGCGGTCTTTCTCTCAGGCGTTCTCACTCCTTTCCCAAGCTACGATCGCAGCTTTAAAAGCAGGTGCGGGGGGCACTCCCGCTGTGTATCTCCCAAGGAGTAGCACTTCTTATTCCACGCCCCTATTCGCAACCGATGTCTAAATGATGCCGCATTTGCCTCTCTCTTCCTCCCCCAAGTTCCTAGGAGCGCGGTAGAGCTCACACTGGCGAGCGTACGAATGTGGCTCACGATCATATGGGGGGGGGGGGCGAGCACTCTCACTTCTTCCTCAGCATCGCCCTCATCCTCATCCTCCTCCTCCCCGTACATCACGAGCATCATCAGCCAAGGGTACCGCCAGCGCTACCACCCCCATCTTCTCGCAGAAGAATCAATTCGGGCAAATGGAGATCAGAACGAGCAGAAGGGTGCTGACGATGGAGGGTTCCATGAAATGCCACGGGCAATGGGCTGCTCCGGCGTCCTTAACGAAGTCGTAGCTAGCTAAACAGACACCACATTCCGAAGTGTTTCCCCATCACAAAACTTTCACGGGGTATACTAATTAGTCGCATGCTATATGTTTGTCACCGAATTATTGTCAGGATTTCAAAAGCAAGATCGGGGGATTTGTGTCGAAATCTGCGCGTTTGATGACGCAAGGGTTCCCTTCGCACTCCGCTCGGCATCTAGAGACTCTGAACATCTTGGACCGCATGCTTCTCATGGTCTGCAAGCTGAGGAGGCTGAAGTGCGACAACGTCGCAACCTTAGCTTCACTGTATCTGTCGTTCCTTCCATGCGAGAATGACTGAAAGTAGACGACCTCAATTCGAAAAGCACGAAAAGGATGGTAGGGAGGAACATGAATGAAGAAAAATTATATAGCCGTACGAAACGCACCGAGACTGCAAATCCCACACATCCAGACATGCCCAGCAAATCGACCCTATGGTTCCGCGCTTCGATCTAATTTTAGTATTCTACTTATTATTCTGTCGCTATTCACTTTTGTTATTTCACAACGTTTTGCTCGGCTCGGATGTGCGTGCGTGTTGACGATCTTGTCTAGCGATGCAGCATTATGATTCGGCTATTCGTCGCGTCTATATGTAATTAACTATCTTTAAACGTATTTTTTTCTTATGCATTTATTTAGCATTATGAGCATGATGTTTACAGATGCTACAATGACCAGAGTCAGCATGAGACGATAATTGCATGGCTGATAGCTCGCACGAAACATTCGCTATGCTCGGTGTGTGCGTACGTCTAAACTAGTAAATATAAGCACCATTACCCGCTATAAGTCTGACATGCATGGATGCACCGCATCAGTAGGTAATGCGTACACGTGCGTCTACTGGCTAATAAGTTCTAAGTGTGTGCATTGCCATACGTGTATGCATATGAAGGCTGCAGCAGTAGTTGCATAGCCTCCAAAAGCGTCATTTTGCGCCGCACACGTGGATATTACGAATCTATGATCATCGTTCCTTTGCTATATGTTTTGCGGCTTTGTTGTACGTACATCCCTAGTCATATCGGATAACAACGGCTCAGGAGCTTGTTTTTGCAGATGAAGTGGCGGGAGTGTAATAGTGCACCCGGTCATGGGCAATAAGGAACTCTGCAGGCTTGACGTTGAAACGGATGCCAATAGGTCCGAGATCGCAGTCAGAGCACGCAAGATATCTGTATGTAGCAGCAGCAGCACAGCGCACCGTTACTTTGACAAGTTGAACACAGAGGGTGATGAGGGCATGATGGCAAGGAATCATTCAAAAAGAGAAAAGTAATTGCACGAATTAAGTATACTGAGTACACTTAAATGCACACACACACACACACACGATATACATATATATATATATATATATATATATATATATAATCTTTATCCAACATGTTTATATTCTTTATCTAACAAGCTGCCAAAGAAGCGTCCCCTCATAATTTCATCGACGAAAATAGAGACGAAAAATAAGAGCAAAACTACCTGAAATCGGCAGAATTTCCAGTCGGTTTCGAAACGGCGATATTCTCGAACTGAAACTGATCAGAAACAAGCCAGAACCTGTGCGAGCAAGGCAATGTTACACACGGTTTTTGATAAGTACGCTGTGCCGATGTTATTGTCTTCCTTTGGGAAGAACGTCAAGGCAATAGACTCCGCTGCGCTGTGGTCACCTCCACAACGGGGAAAATCGAAAAGGAAATTCTTCGAGACAATCACTGAGACAATTTTAGAGAAAATAACACAAAAATACGTGTCTGTGGGATGTGCCCCTTGACTGACTGACTGACTTTGTGAGCTCTTCCCCGCTTTGCTTTTGATCCTCTTCGCGAAGGGACATATTGTGCATGAATATCTGGTGGTGGTGGTGCAGAGAGAATCTTAGGGGCGTGCTTAATCTCTCCCTCTTCTATGCACTGCGAGGCATGGCACTCAGAGGATGGATGCACATGTAATAATGTGTGTGTGTGTGTGTGTGTGTGTGTGTGTGTGTGCGTATCATGACAACCTCACGTATAGTAAAAATTAAGACATCGTCACCTTTCGATCCTCTATCAGAGTAGCCTTGTTTGGCTTGATGATTTTGCAATTGCATTGCGTGCACAAGAGAAATTGCGCGTTCTTCTTCGTCTCCTACACCGGAAAAAAGGCCATTCGTTTATTACCACATCGGGCACATATGACGAAGCAACCGTACTCACCTCATCAAGTGGGGGATTCTCTAACTTAACCCCTTTGAGCTCCTTTTTCTTCGTCGACTGCGATTTAAGGGCAGCGAGGATGTCGGCCAGGTTCATCGTCGCGTTCGTTTGCGTGCCATCCTGCGGATCCCAAACACACGCGGTGAGTGAGCATCACACACACTCCTCGCCATCACTCAACGAAAATGATAGTGAAATATATATATATATATATATATATATATATATATATATGTATTTCCACATAGTTAGTATGAACCACACCGGGTTTTCAACGCGGACAGGGAACCCCCCCCCTCCTGCTTGGCCTGATGACGTTGGTGCTTGCTCTGCCATGATTTCGGGATTGATCGGCCCGCTGCCAGACTGCTAATTTCTGGCTAAAACGGAGCGGAAAATTCACTGAATGATGACGAAAATCATTGTCGCACCCTCGTATTCGGACCGCCTTTGCCCTGCGACAGCTCGAGCTTTCCCGGAAACTTCTAAGAAGCTAGGCCATTTTCCCCCGCTGTTTCGCTGGCCGAAGGAGGGTTCAAAATTCGTCGGCGTTGTGGGATCGAGATATTATGGGTATTTTGCCTTGCGACAAGTAAATTTATCTTGTCGCATACGAAGAATAACCTCTCATTTCTTACCGAACCAACTAACCGAACACCACGGCTGGAGGAGCAAAAAAATCTTCTCTCACAACCGACATCCACACCGGCACGAGGGAGCCATGAACACCGTTGCGATGATTGCCAGCATCATGGCGTTGAACTTTCTCCATGGGGGATTTGTGTATCTTACGGCGACCCAGCTCCTCGGCGCCCCCCCCACGTTTCCAACCACGGCCGAGGCAGTGATGTACGTGCTTCGACAGATTCTGGGGCCCATCCTCGTGACCTTGTGGCTTTCGTTTGAGTTCAAGGCCGTCTCCCGCCTGTGGTTGGACGATCGATTCGTTGAGAATAAAACCGCGCCGACTCACTGGTCGCGAGTTTTGGACCGCTACCAGCACCAGACTTTCGAGCAGTCCGTCGTGACTCTGCTGATGTGCGTTCTTATCACCATTGTCGTCGGCGACTTTGGAGATAGCAGCATCGACGTTCGCCTCCCGATTGCGTGGGCGATCACGTTCGTGATGATGCGGCCTGTGTATATGGCTGGATACCTGTTCGATCCCTTGGGAACGAGTAGAGCCCTTGGCTTGTTTGCCGGCGGATTTTGGTCCAACTTCCCAGCGGCGCTATACTGCAGCATTCACTGCGCCTTTGGCGTGGTATCGGTCAAGTTCGCATTCAATCTATACGTCGGCTTTATTGTTGGGATGAGTATTGTCATAGGGATATTAAACAACACAGTGGGTGCAAAACAGAAGCAGAAATAACAATGTCTTTTTTATCGGACAAGCATTATTGTGCGGTTATGGAGCGAAGTAGCATCCTTTGTTCTCCACGCAAATTTGCACAGATATATTGACAAATTCACTGAGCGTAACTCACATTATATATGTGCACATATACCACCACATTCAGATTTAGCAGATGTATGTACACAGCACGCAGCAGCGGCCCCGCTACGTACGGGTAGCCGGGAAGTAAGTACCGCTAGACCAGTGACGTGCATGTCTATAGATATATGCTGCCCTCTGTGCAGTCTACGGCACCGTATATATAGCAATATAATATATATGCTAGCTATGTTCTGTGCCTAGCGCGTACTGATCTAAGCCATTGATGAAGGTGCAGGTCTTGCAATATTTTACATTGGTTATCGAAGTAGCTAATGAACAAAGCTGAAAGTTAGGTGACATTCTTGAAATCTAGCAAATGTGATAAATTGAGTTTTAAATACCCTATTTAGCACATGCACCTACTAAATAAAGTAACTACTACAATTACTACGACGCGCGTGGTTTGGCGTCATTTTTGGCGCATATTACATAAATCAATGTTATTTGCCTCGCGCTACTGTGGACACTTCGTCTTGAGCGTATAAGTAGCAGATGCACGTGCGCGTGTCTGACGCTGTCGTCCTTCTCTATTATGGCATCGATCACCAATGGCAGTAGTACATCTTCAACTCCATCGTCGCCAATCATAGCAGAATGAGTTCCTCCGACTAACCCATCCTTAGTTGCACGCTTACATCCTCCTCCTCCTCCTCCTCCTCCTCCTCCTCCTCGTAGCGATGATTCGGGGACGACGAGGAGCTCTCCTTCATTACAATTTTCGCACTAAATCTGTCGCAGTCAAGGGCGTACGGAAGCTTTCGTCCATTCGCGGATGAAGACGGTGCTAGGGTCGGCAGATGATGAAGATTTCGTTTCGCGTCGGCATACTCCCAGAGGGCGGCCATAATCTACATCTAGAGCAGCAGGCCGGGGCACCTGGTTTGGCAATACTCAGGGCAATGTTTCTCAAGATGATGGAGTATTATCGTTACTTCGCGGCGTCCACACACAACACACACATATGCGCGCGAGCGTGATATATTTATATATGTATATATTGTGTGTGTGTGTGGGGGGGGGGGGGGGGGGGGGGATCACCCTGAGTATCCGAGAGATGAGTATTGGTGTGTCTGGTGCCGCGGGGTGGGGGGGGGGGTGTCGATATATGTCGTTTGCGCGCGCTCTGTGGGAGTGTGCACGCGAGAATTAACAATTCACCCTCAGATAAAATATATACGCCTTCATTATGACGCCCATCATCATTGCTATCAATACAAATCTACAACTGGTAACAGACTTCACAAATAAATAATACCACCGATGAAACAGTGG
>ADNK01002122.1:5000-7500 GCA_000320545.1 Bigelowiella natans CCMP2755
TCATGCTACCTTCAGCATGTCCTCGGTGCGTCTATCGCTGATAACAGCAGAGAGCGGCATTGAAGACGACGATGCAGATGACGCGTTGTGGTGCCGTGGCATGATCGTACTGCGGGTTGATACGACGCTGCCTCGGCGGGTTCGGCTTCTGCTGCGAGTGCCTGATTTCGGTCGGGCTCTTTCCACCTTCGCTCTCATCTGAGGGGGGGGGGGGGCACGATGTGCATTGCGATGTGTCATCGTTATCTCATGTGTTTCATATATTGGGCGGATGGAAAGCATTCTTCTTACTATCATCCGATAAGTACTATTCTCTCGAGGGCATTCGTTACATTTAATCATCACCATCATCATCATCATCATAATCATCATAATACCGCATTTGTGGCGAGGGATGTTACTTGCTTCTTCTTCTTCCTCTTTTTCCTCTTCTTGGCGCCGTCCGCAGCGGTTTTCTTCTACATGAAATTGCGTATATGTATAATGTGTGTATATGTGCGTTTTGTGTCGAGTGTGCCCCCCCCCCCCCCCCCCACCACTTTTGTACGGATGCTTTGCCGCGACCCACTTACTTGTGGGATAGGGCATTGGTTGATAGGGATCGGGCGCCGACTATTTCGGCCCTGCGATACCGTCATTAAGCGCGTCTGCCGTCTGGAGAGGAGAAGGGGGGGGGGAATTCATAGTGGCAGCAGTTTGGTTGATGGACATTATTATCTCGTGTTTGCTATACACACACACACACACACACACAGGTACTTACCCTTACGATATACATCATGCAAGTGCGTGTGTGCGCGCGAGCATTTTTGTGGAAAGGGAGAGATTTTGACATGTCCCATCATCATCATCACCAATATCATCATCATCATCATCATCACTATCATTCTATCCGCACCATGCTCGAGGTTCCCCGCATGCCCCCCTCTTCCTCCTTCAAATCGGAAGATACTGTCAAAGCGGTTGCTCGGGCGCCATCGTCCCTCTCGCCCCTCCCCCCCTCATCTGCCGCCTTCATCGTTATCGCTGCAGGGCGCTTTGCCTCCGCCGGCGCCGGGGTCAAAGCAGCCTTAAGCTGCTTCTTGTACGGGGTTATCTCCGGTTCCATCCTCCCGGATTTCGAGGCCACAAATTGGCCGATACGCATGCATGCCTGGAGAGCAAGAAGGAAAGAGGGGTTACGGGGGGGGGGGGGGAAGGGAGAGCGGGACTCGCCATATTCGTTCGATTACGGTTGCTAGGACGTGATGTGGCATGGCTACTACTACTACTACTACTACTACTACTACTACAACTCATACCTTCTCATTGAGTCGGAGGTTAAGTTTCAGGTTTATGGGGCGATTGCTGACTGCTGCTGCGGCTGTTGCGTGATGAAGCCACGACACCGAGGACGAGGAGGACGAGGAGGAGGGCTGCTGCTTCTTTGACTTGCTCGCATCGATCATGTCCTTCGGAGCACAACGCAGAGGAGGAGGAGGAGGAGGAGGAGGAGAGATTGAAAAATTGCGATGAAGAAAGACGATGACGGGTGAATGTAGCGAGGAGGAGAAGAAAGAAAGAGAGAGAGAGAGAGAGAGAGAGAGAGAGAGAGAGAGAGAACTATCCGTCCATGATTCTTTGGCAGTAGTGATGTAAACCGTGCGTGTGTGCGTGCGTGCGTGCCCTTAGGACTGTGCAACAATACCCTCCGACTTAATGCCTCCAATGCCGCGTTCTTTGCAGCGAGATCTGAGAACATTTGATGATGATGATGATGATGATGATGATGATGACGATGATGATGATAATGATAGCTAGATAGGAAGACTAGGAAATAATCAACGTGCTGCGAAGAAATTCCCAGGTTAAGAAGAGGAGCAGGGGGAGGCCTGCGGCTATTATTCTATTCTGCTAACAAAGCACAAAAATGTTTCGTCGGAGTCTCTCTCTCTCTCTCTCTCTCTCTCTCTCTCTCTCTCTCTCCTACTTACTACCAATAGCCCGCATGAGGACTTGATGCGGTATCTTGGTATCATTATCACTGACAACCATCCCGAAATCCTGCGCCTTCAGCTTCTGCTCTTGTTTCCCTCCCCCTCCTCCTGCTGCTGCTGCTGATGCTGGTGGTGGTGATGATGCTGCTGCTGGTGGTACTTGGCGAAGCCCCTCCCCTTCCTCTTTCGCTCGTTCTCCAAGATCGGCTACAGCCTGATCTTTCTCGATGTATATGAGGGACTTCTCGCCCTTCTGCTGCTGGTGCAATCTCTGCTCGTCCTCCACCTCCTCCTCCTCCTTCTTCTTCTTCTTCTTCGCCTCGGTTTCGATGTTGCTCAGCTTGATTGGCCTCTCCATTGCATTGGGGTCATCCATGCCGTTCTTTTGCGCTCGAGCTGTATCTGCTGTCTTCTCATCTCCCCCTTGCTTCCCTTCTGGTCTCTGCGCGTGTTGTAGCTGCACCCCTCCTCCTCCTCCTCCTTTTGCCCCCGCCTCTCTCAGACCTTTGCCGTCCTTGTCGTAT
>ADNK01002122.1:12500-25943 GCA_000320545.1 Bigelowiella natans CCMP2755
GTGGGACGAAAAGCAAGAAGCGGGGGGGGAATGATAATGCTGACCATGGAAGACTTCAATGTAATGGTTGTACTCTTGCTCTTACTGGCACCTTGTATTGCAATCGATGGGAGTTGTGAAGGTGACATGGGGTCTTGCTCTTCGAGCGGAGGGTATGAGGACAGTCAAAAAGGAGGGAAAGAGCAGATTGAAGAGGCAAAACGGAGAATAATGACAGCTGCTGAATCAATGCTCTTTGAGCACGGTACGATGTTCGCTAATGTAAGGGAGGGACGCGTAGCCTAACTTTTACATTTGTGTACCATGGAAATGTCAGAGACATTCGTGAAAGCAATAAGAATATTAGAGCCTGCGTGCTCGGGACAAACTATGAAGTTGTGTGAACCGTCAACGCGGTTTTGGCTCAGTGTAGCGTACGAGTCCGTTGGAAATATGGTAATGTCTTGTAGACCACAACAAAGCACGTTGTTCTTGTATTGCCGAGATTTTAACGCTTTCGCTTCTTCCATCCTCGGCTACAATTTTTTCTTATGACTCGTTCTTTCGTTGCGACCCTTTTCGTCGTCGTCGTCGTCGTCGCTATTTCAGGAGGAAGCCGATCAACTTCGAGCAGAAATTGTCCTGGATCTTCACCATCGGATGGCGGCAGATGCTGAACCGCAAGGAGAGGAAGAATATTATCAAGCGATAGGCGTTCTGCATGAACTCTGCCCTCACGTTGCGTCTCATCCGTCCCATCTCGATAACATGAAGGTGGTGGCCCGTCTGCCGCTGCATCGCGCTCAGAACACCCATTAGTTTGGGGTTGTTTCACATGTTTTCCTTCGGGGAGAAAAGGAGATGTTTTGCTTGATGTACCTGCGACACAGCAATGGAGTTGAGACGATCGTCACTGCTTGCCCTTTGCATGCTTCTCTCCATTGCCTTAGCACCCTGCGAAGAGATAAGTGGGAAAACGATGTACTCTTTCTCTCTCTCTCTCTCTCTCTCTCTCTCTCCCTCTCACACATGCGCGCGCGTTCTCTCTCCCCCCTCTTTTAGGAGGCATTTGCATCGAAGAACTTGTCAGGGCTAGAATTACCGAGCATGTGCCACTGGAGTGATATCTCCGGTGCATACAGGTGGTAGTCTCGTCGCGTGGGGTCGATCATCATATCTTGGGGGGGGTAGTACGTCCTCTCCCCACCATCGCTCTGTGTGATTGTGTTCGTGCATCACTGTGTGTTGCGCGGGGGTAAATTCTCCAGGATGCTGGCGACGGAAGCCATCTTGTGCGACGGGATTACAGAGTGCCCAGGAAAGAACGAGCTGTTCGCGGAGCTGCTGCACGATCCGTATCGTAGCGATATTGGTTCAGCCAACATGCTCTTCACTGCCCAGGGAAGCGCCAGGCCCTTCGCGCGCAAGATCGCTCGAGGTAGAGAAATAGACGCAATGAAGGGATTGCGCTCTTTTCATCGAGAATGGAACGGAAGCCTCAATGGTGACATGACCGCCTCCGAAGATGAGGGTTTCTCCTTCCGTTCTTCACTCTATCCATCCACACGGTTTGACCATTCATTTCTTGCTTACTCATCCCTTCTCCCCCTCCCTCCCCCCCACAGGCGAAAGCCCAGCTCCCCGCAAAGACTACGACCCCTCTCCAACACCGAGCTGGGCAGACGATTGGAACTTGTGCACGGGACGAGGTGGCGAAGGCGATCAGTGTAGTAACAGCGGGGGCGGGGCTAGAGTCCCTAGTAGCAGCAGCAGAAGCAGGTTTGAAGGCGAAGGCGGCGATAACCACAACGACGACGAATCTCAGCACGACTTTGTGGCGGAAGATCTATGTGACTTGGACAGAAGGTCCAACCTGAGCGCCGAGGAATTTCTCGAAGAATACGCACGTGCGGGGAAGCCGGTAGTGATAGACGGCCTGCTTTCTGCGTGGCCAGCTACACGATTGTGGACGAAATCTGCGCTTTTGGCGGCAGCGGGGAGCGAGATCATCAAAGTACAGAAGGTGCGAATATGACATATGTGAGCTGCTATAGTGCGACAGACTACTCAGTTTATATCGAAGATCGCGAAAGAAAGCATGGATAGCTGAGGCATCATATCATAGAGAATATGGTGCCCGATAATTAGGCACAAAATATAAATCATCTTTATTTTCAAGTATGAATACATATATATATATATATATATATATATATATATTATACTGTAGCTCTACGTACATAGAATTGTTATTACAGAGTAGCGAGGTGACATCGTACGGGGGCGGGAAAATGGACCATCAAGACGACACGCAGACTGCCTCCTCCTCCTCCTCCTCCTCCTCCTCCTCCTCCTCGGCGACAACGCCTTCAACATTCACTTTAAGAGACTACATCGAATTGATAAGCCACAATGATAGCCTCTCGGCAAACAACTCGACCTCAGGGGACACATCGTACTTCATCACTAGGGAGAAATTCCCAGGAGTGCTGCAGGCCTTTGAGCACCTCCAGCTCTTTGAGAACAGGGGCTATTTTCCCTGGGATCAGGAAAGCAGGTGTGAACATGAGCGACGCGAAAAAGGGGAGGAGGGGGAATATCAGCCAAAATGCTGTCATCGTCGCCTTTAGTTGCCAGTGACAAACTGACCTTACACTATACCGAACGTACGCAGGGAAAAAATGGCTCTGTTCATGCTTGGAGGCCATAATTCCAAGACGGGTAGTACGCAAGAGACTGACTTAAAAATTGAGAGCCTGTGTGCGCGCGCGTTCGTGTGTGTGTGTGTGTGTGTGTGTGTGTGTGTGTGTATGAGAAAAGAAAGAGAGAGGGATAGTGGTAAATGCCGCCGCAGATTGCATGGTTTTCCGAGCGGAGAAAAGCTCTTTTCTGAGAATATACACACCGCCGTTTTGCTGCCTGCTCAGGGTTCCACTTCCACTCAAACACCTACAACGCGTTGATTTTCGGGGTGAAGCAGTGGTATCTCCTGCCACCGGCGTCCAACCTGGGGCACGTTCATCACTCATGGTTTGCACACCACGGCGAACTGCCGAGGGGCGGCTCGTCGCACCTTTCGAGGTACAATGCGCTGAGATGCACGCAACACCCAGGGGAAGTGCTATTCGTCCCTACCGGGTGGAAGCATGCTGTTGTCAATCGTGGAATATCTGTAGCCCTTGCCGTTGAGGTCGGGGAGCAGACGATCACGTCAATTTGAAGATCGCCTCCCTCCGATCCCCCCCCCCCCCTGCCTACGTACCAGTAGGCTATGATGTAGTCGATCGGTTGGCTAGCATCGCATCGCATGGACTGTGGAGACCACAACATGTTTGAGCAGCTTGCTCTTGTCGCTTGTGTGCGTGCATGTTCAATTTTGCTGGCAAGGTATGCATTTTATTGTACTATCTCCAGCGCTGCATATGAGACGGATGTAATGAATAAATAAATTACAATCTATCAACAATCACATGTGCAAATAAGCTCGCGGGTGCCCATATGCATGCATAGCCGACACATTTCTGCATGAGTATGTATGCATTTCATGTGTCATCGGTAGAATTCGTCATTCTTTGCGTACGTGGAGCTTGCATGTGCGGTATAGCCACGTACAGCTTAGCATTTCATTCTCGATGCATCGTACCATCGCAGGCCCATTGAATTCGAAGCCGTGCACGACGTGAGAGCGCGCGCGCGCGCAAATTGATTCCAGCAGTAGTAGTGGCCAGCGCCAAAAAACCTAGCACATTTACATGCGCACGATGCACGCACGCATGCACAATGCAAGCCAGCTGTGTATGTGCACATGATGTCGGCGCAACGTCTAATCAAGTATCGCAATACATGCATTAGCAATGATAACAAGTTGTCGCTTACTGCCTTGCTGATGGTAGCAGGGAGATTGATAAGGCCTACAAACATCACCACTCCACTGCGTCGATGTCGCAGGATCAGCCGAAGGACCGACAACTTGAATGAAGATTCCGCTCGCCGCCATCAGCATTGTCACCAGGCATCAACGACTCGTCAGGAGGTAAGGCTTGCATTGGTAGAGGCACTGAATGCGGGTGTAGACGAACTGAGAAAGATGAATGACTCACCCCCCCCCTTCTCCCCCAAAGCTCTCATAACTACTCATTGCATGTGCAGTACGTCTCACCTTCCTGTAGGAATACACTGCAGCTTCTTTCAAAGGGTAGCAGCTAGTTGACAAAATGGGGGGGGGGATTGCCAGTGAACGAATTAGAGCATTGTTTGACGAGAAATGACCACAACACCGCCATCAACAAAGCAAAGATGCAAACCCTGTGATTCTCTCCTATTCTCCCCCCTCCTTATCGCACTCATCCTCATCACTCTATCAACTACCCATCTAGCCCACCATCAGCATTATCTAACGTCAGCATACCTGTGCTGAGCGCACAGGAGAAGGCCATACATCGGCCAATACAGCGCACGAAAGCTGTAGTAGCAGCACGTCTCGACGCCGTATATCACCTCAGGAAGGTAACGCCTAATATTTCCCAGAATAACCATCATCATTATCACTATCATCATAGGGAGGATATTAATCAGTCATCACTAATTTCCACCCCTTCCTGCGATCTCCCCCCCCCCCCCCCCCCCCTCCCTTTTTTGTTTTTTTGGTGGAGGGGGGATGAGAAGTTAAATGAGGGGAAATCGTGGATGAGGTACACGGCCACAATGCAGAAAACGACCACAACGATAACCTAATTAGCCAGAAGATTATAAGTGTGGAGGAACACAAGTTTCAGGGGGGGGGGGGGAAGGGAGCAGACAGCAAGAGGTCAGACTGCTTGTGGAAGCAGAGAGAGACGGATCAGGGGAGAGAGGAAGTATTCTTACGATGGCGAAGATGAGAGCATATTTTCCCCATTGGCTGGTGTCCGTCACCTGTGCATGGTAGTTATAGTATTGTGAAGAAGCGGCTGATATACATATGAGGATTCATCATCCTTTCGCCCTTGCCAGGAACACCACACACACACACACACACACACACACATAAACAAAATATGTGTGTGTATATTATATATATATATATATATATATATATATTATTATTATATACGCGAAGAGAGAGAGAGAGAGAGAGAGAGAGAGAGAGAGAGAAGAGAGAGAAGAGAGAACGTACGCAGACAAACACGCACCGTCTCCAATGGGTTCTTTGGCACTGGCGGCACTGAGAGCTCCGACCCCCCGACGGAACTAGCAGTCCGCGAAGACATTAGGAGAGGGGCAGAAGAAGTGGAGGAGGAAGCTGTGGAGGAGGGGAAATGGTAAGTATCACGGTGGGAACAGGTATTATCGAGGGGAAGAAACAAGAATATCTTGATTGATTTTTTTTAATCATGAGATGAGGTGGGGGGGGTGGGGACATACAATCCTCTCACGCGCGATCATATTAAGGATAATATCATTCTACACGCACACAAACACACACACACACACACACACATATATATATATATATATATATATATATATATATATATATATATATATTATGTATACATTATGTATATCTAAGATGTGATGCGCGCTACAAATCGACCAATTCTAGATGTCGAGAAGTATGCATACTGTACCATCTTATTACCGTGAAGCAGATGTTGTTGCTGCTCTTCCTGCACGTTCTCCTCGACATCCTGTAGTTCTCTTTGCAGCTTTTCTCTTCCCCGCGCGGCGGAGGCTCCTCCTCTATGATTCTTGTGTGTTGCCAGTGCAGTCTTCCCGTCGGGTCGCAGCATCCTTGTCGTCTTTGCGGCATCTATCGTGCTGTGGATAAAAACGTAAGAAGAGCATGGCGAAACCCGCATTGATGAAACTACTAATACTACTACTGCTAACATAACACTACGACTACGGTGAAAACGACTAGGAAGGCAACGACGATAACAGTACACACCCAATTCTGTCTAGCTCAAAATTGATTTCTTCATCAGCTTTCTGCATCTCTCGCAGGCCGAAGTCGTCATCTCCAGCTCCCTCCACTTCATCTCGAGGAAGAATCCGCTCGCGTTGATGGTGATGGATTTCGTGAGGCAGGCCAAATCCATCCTCTCTTCCTCCTTGATGAAGCTGATTTGTGCCTTTTCTGTGCTTGGAACTCCCCTTTATTCCTTTTCTTCTTCTTCTTCTTCGGCGTTTCCTTCTCACGCTGCTGTCAGTATGGTGCTGATTCTTCTTTGGTTGCTCGCGGCTACCTTCGATGACAATATCATGCTCCTCCTCCTCTTTTGGATCATCACTTGTTAGGATGATTAAGTCCTCCACGTCATCATTTCCATCCCCCCCCTCCCCCTCCTTCCCCTCTTGGGCATCAGCATCAAAGTAGTCCTCTCTTCTTGCATCCCTTTTCTGGTTTCCTCTCTCAGTCTCGCCTGAACGATGAAACTGTGGCTGGTAATTCACCACTGTCGTTGGCATATCTCCAGATGATGTCGAGAATGGAAGTTGACCACGTGGAGAGTCATTGTTTTGCTCCTGTCCAGCCTCCTTTCCTCTTGCCTCTTTTCCTCCTCCTCTTCCTCCTCCTCCTCCTCCTCCTTCAACTGTTCCAGATAAAGAGAACCGCACGCTGCGCGAGCTGTTTTGCGGGACTTTGAGAGGGTGGGAGAGTTGCAGGCCATTCTTGCCCGGATAGCTGAGGTTGTGCCTCCCCCCCGCTGCAGACACGTGTCTCCCAGTTTCCACTATGGGAATGTTATAAATTTCGCTATGATCTATCGAAGAGGCCCCAATTCCGCACCGAAACCCGAGGCTGATTTGAATTTGGCAGTCAGTGCGAACGTCTCCTACATTCTACATAGAAATACGAAAACAACCTGGCTAGAAAGGCCAGCACAATACATCGATATCCCAGGCTCCCAAAGGCCCTCGCCATGGACTAAAAAATACTATGGATGTGTGTGCTCCTCCTCTGGCCCTGCCGTTCTTTCAGAAGAAGACCGGGCCTTGGCCGAACTTGTTCAGGAGGGGAGAGGAAGCCAGGATTCCAAAGTTTCAAACTTCGCCGCGATTTTCAATTTTTTTCGAAAAATCGATTTTTTCGCTCCTTTTCATGTCGCAGGCCCAAATTCTTGCCCAGAAAAACTTCGACTTCAATACCGGTTCCCCCGACAACCATCGGGGGTTCCAGGGGAAAATTCCGATGTTCCTTCTCGGCAAGTCCCATTTTTCCATTTTTCCTGATTCGAATTTTTGTTATGGAGTGTAACGTCGATAACGGCTGCTTTCAGCTCCAAAATGGCCTTGGTTTCAGTTGTGAATGCGATTACGTGCTGCATGGCACACCGAAAAAATCATGTGCTATAGAATAGCCCAAATGAATAGCTCAATTTCTTGAAATGGCTGGCATAAGTCCTCTGATATGTCCAAACGATGCAATAATTACACAGAATTAGGTCGAAGTGAGGATCATCATGACGAGGCTGCTACTGATAATGTCTGAAATGGTGCGCAAATGGTTTTTGGGGCGGCTTTCATTCCGTGATGATTTTGGCTTAGTTTTGAGGAGTTTTCTATATCGCGACATCGCTTATACAGCTTTTACGGACAAGCAGCTGCGTTCCACCTCCGTAGAAATCATTGTATCGGTAACAACCTTCCCACCCCCATTTCTGGCATTTGCTTTGCTATTTGTGACCACTATTCCTATGGACTGGTTGAATATAAGAAGTTGGATAGAGGAAGAATGAAGGGTGCATTTTGGGTGTAAATTTTGTCTTGCGAAGAAATATGTTTCGCCTTTAGTCTCGTTTAACCGCCACCTCTCCCTTTCTCTCTCTCTCTCTCTCTCTCTCTCTCTTTCTCTCTTTCTCTTCTCTCCCCAACGTGCAACAATTGCGTGTATAATTCTATATTGGTACAATGAAATATTCTTCGAAAATCTTACACTCTCTACTCTAAACCTAGGACTGGGAGCGAGAAGATGCTATCCGTTCGCATGGTTCAGAACATGCTGGTTTTGCTAGCGATGTCTGTCCCATTTTCTGCAGCTCTAAGCTCCAAGGAGCAGGCTCCTTTGGTAAGTAATACCTCTAGCGCGGACTTCTCCTCTATTACAGCAGGAACAGCCAAGTTTGTGCAAGCGGAACCTGAGTGGGACGAGGAGACTGATAACAACAACAATAATGAACCAACATCCTTCTACATCAATCTGGATCCTAAATTCGACCCGTTGACTGTAGTGAAAAATGGTGGGAAGGCACATATCATTGCATCGTGGGTTTTCTTCTCCATCTTCACCCTGCTCGCGTGCTGGTTGGGATACGAAACCTTCAGGAACCGCAAAGACATGACAAAGCTCGACCAGAGCCAGACTGCAATCAACTTGGTGCTGGTGGCCCTTATTGGTCTTTGCCTTTTTAGCATCCCCATTTCGATCTTCAACGGCCAGGGACTCGTCGCCATGGAAGATGGGAAAATGTATCACACAAACGAGAACCAACTCATGTACGATGAGTACTTCGTCCCCTTTATGGTCGTAGGGGCGGTGCCGCTGCCGGCCTTTATGTCAACTTGTACCTCCCAATGGTACGTTGTCAACCCTAGACAACTCGAGGGTGGTCAGGAAACGACTCCTGGAGGGAAAAGGCCTCGCCGCCACGAGCTCGACTACCTCAAGTACTACTTCACCGCCTCAATCATCGTCTTCGCTCATTTCCTCCGCAAGAACGTCACGACGGATGGGCTGTGCGACACGATGACAATTTTTGGCAGCATGCACTGGATGGTAGGATTTGCTATCTTCACGGGGTACAACGCTCCTGTCCGCTACTCTGACTGGATCCCCCGCCGCACTACGCGGATCTTCGGCTTCATCTTCATCTACCTACTCGCGCAGGCGATGCAAATTTTGTTCGTATACTTGGTCGTGATTCCCATGATCATGGATCGCCTTCAAGGCGAGGCTATGGAAAACAAAATCCAGGAGGTGAACCCGTTCTGCGGCTACGGCGAAATCTCCGGCTGCTCCCCAGAGTACCTGAGCTTGCATGACTTCTCCATGTACCTGGTCTACATCCCCGGGCACTCCCTGTGGTATATCAAGGCGCTTTTCATGTGGATGGTGATGCTCCCTGCGTGGCTCAACCTGAAGCTGCCGCTCACTTTCGCCTTTGTCGCTTGTCTGAGCAACAAATATTTCGGCAACCGAGGAGTGAACGAGTTTGTAGGAGTCCTTGCCTCCTCCGGAGCCGCAGACTACTGGCCATTCGTCGTCCTGGGAGGAATGGTGAAGTTCTACAACTACGACACCAAGTTTTACAGCCACATCAAGTCGAAGTCGGGCCAAATCGCTGGAGCTGCGGTGATCGCTTTGACACTTTTCTTCTCCTTCGCGTGCCCCTTCAACCTCAACTGGATGAACGCCTTCTTCCCTATGACAGCGGAGTTCAAGAAGACCCTCCACGATGACATGTGGTGGTACTCTTTCGGTCTGCTTGGCCAAATGGTGTTGTCGTCTGCGCTCGTCGTTGGGATGATCGGCGTCTCACCTTCCTACCCATCATACTTCACGAGAGCCGCTGGATTCTCTCTTGGCGCATACATCCTCCACTTTTATGTCGTACTTCCACTCATGGCAACAAACTTCTACGACGACGACAGGAACTGGTCCCTGTACCGTCCACTGTTCTGGAAGTGCATCATCCTTGGCGGTGTGACGAGCACCGTTCTTATGCACCCTCCTATCGGAAAGAAGCTCGCATACCTCGTCGCTCCTCCTATGGGTTGGATGTACGTTAATGATAAGAAGAAGAATAAGGCCGACCCCAAAAAGGCAGCTGCAGAGAAGGATTTCGCCCAGTTGGCAAAACAAGGTGCATTTGGAGATATCGTGAACGCATCTCGCGCTTCTTTGTCCGACCTCGACACGCAGAAGGCTAAAGGAAAACTCCTCTTCGAAGACGAAAAGGACGACATTGTCGCCCCCCTTATCAAAACGTAGGGAGTCTACTTTCGAGTCGCTTAGCGTATAAATAAATAATGAAAGATGAAGGCACATCCCTGTTCCTTATACAGGATATGTGTTGTCCCTGATCACAAACGGTGCAGAAATGAGTCGAATACGCACCGTAAATGAGGAACATGTGTAGTTCCTCAAAATACAGACCATTTGTTATTTTTTAAAAAATGTTATGATTATTATTCCATCGCAAAAAGATGTAGAAAATGGTACGAACAAAATGTATGTCTAGACACTCTGAGCATGCGCGATTAGATGTAAGTTTGAGACAGCGCAGCTCCTGAGCGATGCATGAAACACGCACAGCGCACGCAACGCAGCGCTATAGTCGCTAGGATGAGGCTGCGATCGAATTGTCTTAGTCTAGTACTGTATCGTAGTCTAGTAGTGTCTAGCAGCAGCTATGTATATACAGGCTTGGCTACGATCTAGCGATGCAGCAGACCTATATACACCATACCCCACATTTCATTTCCCATCTGCATGCCGTCAGTAGGGGAACGACACAAAATTTTCATTTCAAAAATTCACCTACTGACGACCTACTGCTGAATAGTAGCTATGCAAAGCAGTAGCTACGTACAGCGTATACATGTGAATGTGTCATTATGTACATACATAAATACGCTGGTGTTGGCCCTTATAAGCGCTACATGTTACATCTGTGCGTGCGCGCACATACTTACACAAGTCCCCCGCTGTTCTATATAATATGTGCACAACTACAGCTATGCACTGCTTTGTGACAGCTCATCACTGTCGTGCGAGCGAAATAATAAGCAAAGTGCTATAACATGTTCTTGCCTGAAGAAGCGGCCGTCGTAATGTCTTATTTCGATTAACAACGTGCATAACACATGACCGTCGATCAAGATCCTGGGACAGCCTCAAATTCTGTGGTCGCACCCTTGTTTGGATGTCCATAGTGAGCCGACTTTGTAGGAACGGTGACATTATTCTGATCAGCGGTTATCATTATTATTTCCCATCAGAAAGTAGTTTATTCAACTTCAGTGTCACATATGCCCCAAAATACAAACGACATGTCCAACCAACCAAACAAACGTATTAGCATAATTAATATGCGTGTGGTGTCGTGTTAAAGTTGTCGTTTTGTTTCTAAATTGTAGAAGGAGTCCCTATTGAGGAAAGATTTACAATGGTCATGCGTGGTTAAGAAATATCCGGCTAGGAAAGGCCGCACAACGGAAATTTGACTAAATTTGCACTTCATTGTATTGGTAAGTACCCTTCCTCCTACTCTCTTTAAATCCGTGGAGCCCACGTTCTCCTTCGAGTAGTCAATGTAATGATAAGGTGTAGCCAACTTTCCCGGCTTCTGAGACAATGTCCGTACAGCCTAGAGAACCGAGAGGTTCAAACGACACAAGGACATCGGAGGGGAGAAAGAAGAGCAACAAAGAACGTCGATGAGTTTCGATTTCAAAAAAATTATAAGAGCAAAGAATCTTACATTTCCACGGTAGAGATGATTGATATTGCTCTCGAAATGAACGCCCTCATAAGGAAGGTCAGGGCTGATTCCATTCGGCGTGTTCTTGATTATCGGATCAGTGTGGGTTTCGGGCCCAAAAACGGGTAAAATACCAGGGTTGCTAGACTTTCCGATGGGCTTCTTTGGTGGGATTACGGACATCGTCGCAGAGGTTCCTTGAATAGGTCCCATCGGTTTTTGTGTCTGGGGGTGGGCTTTTGCCACTACGATCACTAACATCATCATCAACATGGCCATCCCTTTAGTTGATGCCCTTTCAACAGTCATCGTCAATCTTCTCTGAACAGGGATAGTTCTAATACGCGGGTGGAAATATCCTTGTAACTCCCAAACAGATGCGCTGGGGAATGGTGGTGTGGGGGGCGAGGAGAGAGTTTTAAATATTTCTCTGTGCTCCGCGAATTTTTATTTTTGAACCTTTAGGCCGATTTATTAAATAAATATTATTCGCGCAAAGACCCAGTCGGCAATGGCTAAGGGAAATAAAAAGGCCAGAAATCAGGTGGTATTCAGCTCCTGCGACATAGTTTTTTCGCGGGAAAATACCTCCTCCCTTCACGAGCGTCGAAACCCAGTTGTTCTACATGCATACAGGTCTAGATCTACCGGAAAGTTCCTGAGAAAAAGTGCTAGAGGTAAACACGGAAGTTTTGCTTTGAAAAGTACTTAGATATCTTTGTCGCAGATTATATTTCGCATGGTTTAGACGGCTCTTCCATCCAAAACTGGATGGTAACCGAACCGAGCCCTCGTGTGTGGAGTCATCGATCTTGTGTGTGTTTCCCCCGAGGGAGGGGGAGAGATGGGAATAAGGAGCCTTGAGATGAAAGAATATTATTTTAGTGAAGCAAACTGATAAATTTGTTTCACAACTACAGGCTAGAGCTCTCGCCCTTGTGAGAATTCTTAACATCTAGTGCCATTTCCCGACCCGGATTTAAAAAAGCTGAGCAGCTTTTCCTTCCGCGCATTCTGAGCAACATCGCAAGACTTTCCATCAGCTAAAAATCAGTAGAGGATCCAGTATTTCGTGGCAGTCTCCCGAATCTCCTGCGGATGGTGAAAAAAGCAGGCGGCAAGAAAAACCAGGAAAGCGTACAAGTATGCGTGCGCCTTCGCCCTCTCAACTCAAAGGAGAAGTCTAAAAAATGCAAGCAGGTTTCAACCACGACTACACTCTAACCTTTTTCGATGTTCTTGAAATTTTGAGATTTTGATGTCATTGATGTCACCCATTGCGGGTCTCAAGACTAATTCATAAATGATGCGTTATGTGATTAACAATGGCCCGACCCTTGCACCTCTCTTCAACCGTACACCAACATCCTGCCGCACTGTAACCACACAACATCCAACGAATTGGAAAAACCTATCTATGCTAGGTATTGTTTGTCAATTCCGACCGGGGAGAAGTGGCTGTAAAGCATTCCCAGGATTCGGAGGACTACGATGAGATGAAGAGGTTGGTGGTTGCAGACCCCATTCATAATGACTGTCGCATTGCGTTGGCGCTGAAACACCACAAGTTGGGAGCGTTTGGCCCTAGCCTTCGCCTTCGACATGAAGCGATCCTTTTAGCTGTGGTGACCGTGACATATTATTCTGTCTGTCTTCGCTCAGATACACATATGACTTTGCGTTCCCCCCCACCGTGACCCAAGAGGAGGTTGGGCCCCTTGATTCGCAAAGGATAGATGTTGATTCTGTGACGTCTAATGACACCGCTTTTGAGACTATGCTTCCTTTGCCACCGTGCCAGGTTTTTGATCTGACGGCCCGGCCAATCGTAGAGAGTGTCATGGAGGGATACAATGGTGCCTACCAAGCTACACGAGCAAAGAAGAAGAAGATGAAGAAGAGAGATTGGCCATTCTTCAGGCTGCCTCTCACACCAATCTTATCCATTTGTGCTTGCAACGACGTAGAAGATACTTTACTTTCATTCTGAGCTGTTTCC
>ADNK01002117.1:0-30909 GCA_000320545.1 Bigelowiella natans CCMP2755
TCTCTCTCTCTCTCTGTCTCTCTGTCTCTCTCTCTCTCTCTCTCTCTCTCTCTCGCACACACACACAGACACACACACACGCACACACACACACACACATAGATATATATATATATATATATATATATATATTAATATAAACATATATTGCTATATGTTCAATGTGTTAATGCTTCGTTTTATCGTGAAGTAAGAGCTGATGCGAGTCATTGAATCATAAGTCATATAACGCTCCTGACACGTTTGGTGGTTGTTACCCGTACAGCACAATCTTGCCACCAACGACCTAAGATGCACGAGAATTGCGATTGATTGTTCATGGTTTATGTAGCTAGGAAGGATATGTTTCGGGGCAATCCCTACTACACAACACAAACAACACCTATGCGGCGACGACTGATCAGAGCAGTAGATCCAAGATAAATGGTGTTATTCCGAGGAATCTCCATCCCCACCACCACCACCTCATCATCAGCATCATCATCATCATCAATATCTCTATTTTGAAAAGGCTATTTGCTGCCCGCCGGGTGACCTCTTTCGTCCATTGAAGGCAAGCTTCCGCGTCTCTATACAGCCCTTCCTCACTAGAATTGATGATACCAAAATTTCACTTCGGATGGATGGACAAAACTGCTTCTCCTACTCTTCCAACGACAACTACTAATACAACTACTGGTGCTACTACAAGACTTCTACTATTACTACTACTACTACTACTACTACTACTACTTCTACTCTTACTCTGGCATTCCTTCATTGCCCCCATAGCCCCTCGGATCGGTCAGTACCACGCCGACACCGAAGGCCTGAACGACGGCGGCGCATAGCCATAAAAGACAGCACACAGTCACTATGAAAACGCCTACAACTTCCATCACCAGCAACACTAGAATGGAGTGGCAGTAGTGATTGGGATCACGCATTGCTACGCAAATCCCTACCTTTCGGATTGCCATTGCCCAAGGCAAACGATGACCACGATGGCCGGCGTTTCCGTGAAACATCACCAGCGTCACCTTTTCTCCTCGCCCCTCCCCCTTGAGATGCCTTTCGTTGCGAGCATTCACCCCATAAACACAATCAGACCGAACTCACACATGGCCAGCGTGAGGACAACAAAGGGTGTGAGAGTACCAGCCTTCTGTCAGCAGCCCATCGGAAGCCACAACCGCCACTTTTTGAGCACGACTGGTGTGGGTTATTGTTGTTGTTGTTGTTATTATTGCCGTTGAAGATAAGAGAGAGGAGGAGGATCGGTGATGACGGGGTTAGAAGCACAAGTTGGGGAATGGTCGACAGGATACCGAAGCGGCAATCGTAATTTATTCAACAAAAAAAGAGGAGGCAGCCCATACAACCGCAAGGGATTGTGGGACAAAATTTACACCGCAGCAGCTCATATCGGGAGCGATCATAATGAGGAAAACACATAGTTAGTTTTCGTTTCGTTTGACAGACATGTCCTGTGGCAGCCTTGGTGCTCCCCCGAATGGCATGTATCTATTTGGGATGAAGAGGAGAAGGAGGAGTAGGAGGAGGAGAGGACTAAGAAAGGTAGTTGATGACGTAATTTATTGCATATATATATATATATATATATATATATATATATATATATATATATACTCTCTCGCATTGCATATTGTGTATCGTCGTCGCCATCATCATCGTCATCATGCACCCACAAATAGCTTCACACCACGCCGCCATCATGGACAACATGGTTGTGATCATCCTGACATGAGGCGACGCTGGAAGTTGTATGCTAGGAGAAGGAGCCCCGCGTAGCCAAGCTACTCGTGTTCAATAGACAAGGAAGGGGGAGTCAAGGACGAAGGGGTTGGATGGAAATTCGAAAAGGGACGAGATCTTACCATCAGGCGACCCTTCGTGAGCGTGGAGCCATCAGGAATAAGCGCCCCCACATGCAATTCAAAATAGCAAGTTTCGAGTGTCGTCAACAAAGCACAGCATGAACAATTAAACACAACACGGCAGAATGAGAGTGCCAAATAGAGAGAGAGAGAGTGGGGGGGGGGGGGGGGGGGTTGCGCGGGAGGATGCACCATCACCGCCGATCCTCCCCCCAGCATGATCGGGAAAGGAAATGAGCCCGAAGGGGAAAGCGATCGGTTCTTCGGAAGAAATACAAGCCGAAAACATCGTAGGAGGATTCCCACATCGCCCCAACGGACGGCAACAGACCGGGAACCCCATCGAAGAACCGCAAAAACGAGCAGCAGCACGAGCAAGCGTTGTCGGCCGAAAAAGACAGGCCGATCACAGGCAAAAATGCCATTTTCCGTCAGTCGCAGGCCCAAAATCAGAACCTTCCTTTGAGCACTTCCGGCCCTCCTCATTCGTTCGGTTCCTCACTCGCTGCCGCTGGGATCAACCTCGACAATGGATGCAAGTGATGACAAGAGGTGCTCTTGCCCCGTCACATTTGAGGGAAGTGAATCACTGCGAGCAACTAAGGGGAAATCGTGTTGAGTCTCGAAGCGCATGATCGCACGTCAGCGATGCGATGATGAGACAGGTTTTGGAGACTGAGACATGCAGTGCACTTTCCAGCTTTGCACAACTTTGTTGCATTGTCCACCGCGGAGCGCACTTCTGGTCCTGTGAAGGAAAGAGCTCATGTCAAGCTTGTGACCCTCCCAACGCCCAATGCCGATTTGACGCATCAGCAGAAGCAAAACTGGCACCACAGTGTGTGGAATCCGACTGCATGTGCCATTGCGCTCACAGCACAGCCACACAGTCTCACAATGACACAGCTAGACAGTGGCACACTGTGCTGTGCGTGGAATGACATATTGTGATTTCATGCACTGTCTAGCTGTGGTGCAACGGTCATCACTCATCATTCATTGCACACAATTGCTAGATGCGCAGCCTCACTAGCTAGCTAGCTCATCCAAGTGTGCCATGACACAGCACACGTGCAGTGGCGACATTTGTGTTCATTGCAAGCGTCACTGCTAACGCGAGAGGAGGCCAAGCTTCGCACAGCACAATGGAGCCCGCTACACTCTCACATTGAACCTCCCGGGAGAAACATGCACATCGCACCTTCATTGATGAACAACGTACTCCTTGCATGGGGTTTGACGCAGATGTTCGTCTTGAATTCGATCACAAGACATCGCTGAACAGGAAGGACGAAGTTGATCATGGATCCTGGACTTTGCTGTCTTTCGACGATCTCTCTTCTTCGCCCTTCTTGCCCTTCCTTTTCCTCTGCTGCTTTGGAGATACTGCCTCCAACGTTTCCCCATTGCGGAGATCAGCCTGGAAAAATTTCGCAACCAAATAAATGTGCAGCAGACTACGGGAAAAGATGCGTGTATGCAAGCAGACACGGAGAGGTAAATTAGCATGGATTTTATGCTGTAATCATATATATATATATATATATATATATATATATATATGTATATCCACGTCGCCAAAGACAGGGGAAAAAATGGCCGTGTTCGAAGCCGATGGAATAAACGGAGGGAAGTTGTCACGCATATCATATTTTGGCTCTGCTGGGGCAAGCGGTACCGATTTCGAGTGGGTTATCTGGTTTTGTTTGAGAATCTTAGCGGAGTCCTCCTGTGAGAAGTGTACATCAGCGATTGGACACACACCCACGCCCATATATCTGCATACAATCAAAAAAGAATAACCCTCCCCCTCCCCCAATGTAATTCAGTTTTGTCCCCCCCTTCTCCCTCCTCGCTCTCCACTGGCCACGACCCTTGCCAACTTGCTTTCGACCACGAGCACTTTGTCGCGCTCAAGCTAAATGAGGAAACAGGAGGATGTAATTAGGTGTTACTGAATGCCTATGATTTTGGAAGCCGACACGGCAACATCGCCTCGTCGCGGACAAGAATCACGAAGAATTTTATAGCATTGAAACCTCAGAATCAACAGCTATTATTGGAAACCTCCTCCTCATCCTCCTCCTCCTCCTCCTCCTCCTCCCCCTCTTATGTGATGGTAGTGATCGTTTGTATATGTAATCATTGCGCTTGCATCTCAGCATAACATCTTAGGCGCTGCTGTTTACTCCGTTCGATTGCCGCCCCCCCCCTCTTTCTCACTCTGTCGTTGTTACCTTGAATTTGATGAATTGCTGCCCCTCTTCCTCGGCTTTCTCCACCTGATTTCATGGTGAAGGAGGCGGAGGAAGAAGATGAGAATATGATACCCACGTGTATAAATATATATATATATATATATATATATATATATATATTTGTGTTTGTGTGTGTGTGCGTGTTGTTGTTTGTTGACGAGTGATGATTCTACCAGCTCGACCATGTGCCTCAGGTTATGCACCTGACAGTGCAGTGAGAGGAAAGAAAGGAGGGGGGGGGAGGGGAGGGATGATTGAGTTCATTGATAGATTTGCATTCATGTCTTCGGAGCGGAGCATTGGATCAATTCCTCAACGTCATAAGTATATATGTGTATATATGCACAATAATATATATATATATATATATATATATATGTATATTCTACTACGAGCTACTCTTCACCAAAAAAATTGTTAGACCGAAGGCTTTTTCAGCACCCATTTTATTCAGAGAAGAACGCGGGCGCCGAAAGCAATTGCACGCCGATCGAGCCCATCATCAATCAACGATGGGCATATTCTACGCGAAACTAACAGCCAAAGAGGCCCACGAGAAAACGGCGTCTCGCTGTGCGGTTCCGCGCTTCGACAACAAGCAGGCGGCGCGAAGATGCAAGGAGCAGCTGAGGGGGGAGAGCACGTGATTGTCATCATTGCGCACTATCACTTTCGTTTCATTGACGGACAGCACGGTCAGGTAACACACCCTCTCGTAGCTGGTGTTTACAGGGGCGGCGAGCACTTGGGACAAAATCACAATCTCCTGCCCCTCCTACGTATTTGAGAGAGAGGAGGGAGGGCGAGAGTAAGTGAGAGAGACAGCAGCAGCAGCAGCAAATAGCAGCAAATAACAGCACAACAACACATCACACCCTTGGGATGTATCTGCATCCCGTGCATGTACAGCTTCGCATGCAAAGCCAACTCACGATGACCTTCTCCTTCACGCCGTAGAAGGCCTTCTCTGTGAGCGGCGAGGGGGCCTTCTTCGACCACGACGAACCCCATGCACGAAGGTACCTACGAGGCGGCGGTGGAGAGAGGAGAGCATTATTGTTTTAAGTTGTTTTTCTCGTTGTTGTTGTTGTTGTTGTTGTTGTTATTGCTGTCCTTACGGCCTGCTGAGAACAGTGAAGACGAGTCCCGCGTACACATAGTAGCTCGGTAAGGCATCGTAGAGGTTCACCGGCACCAGCGCCAATCTACAACACCATCGTCGTCGTCGTCGTCATCAGTAAAGTCGCCATCACCATCATCATCGTCGCATATATAAATCGCTGTTATCGTCGTCGTGAGCATAATACTAAACTAGCAGCCAGGCACCATCGAACTACACGAACGGCAAGTGCGCCGCAGCGGCAACGATGGCGGCACAGAAGTGAAAGCAAACTGCCCCGCTGAGCATTACTACTACTACCATTACTAGCGACTAGTACTAGTACACACAATAACGCCTACTTTTCCGGGTCGCCGAGCTGCACCTCCATTTCCATTGTCTTCCCCTCGCGCATGATCTCGAATCGGACGGAATCGCCGCGGCTATGGTGGTGGCACCAAAAGTGCACGCAACAAACGTATTTTAGATTGATATTTAGCACATGAAAATATAATTAAACACACACACACACACACACACACACGCGCAACATGCAGTAGCATGCCTCGACACCCACAGCGCAGCTGCCATCAACTGCAAACTGCTACTACATCGCTGCCACTACTACCACTACTACTACTACTACTACTACTACAACTACTACAACTACTACAACTACCACCACCACCACTACTACTACTACTGCTGCTACCTCTTCGACGTGATGAGGTGCACGTGGGAGAGTCTCTCCCCACGCCGGAAGAAGATCGTCCCATCGCCCGCTACAGGGACACCATCGATCTTGCGGATTACGTCATTCACCTTTTCGAGGGAAGGAGGGAGGGAGGGAGGGGGGAGGGTAAGGTGAAGTGAGGTGAGATGAGATGTAGTACAGTCAAGTATTCACGCATGTGTTATCCTTCCATCAACCTCCCTCCTCCCCCACAACCCCTCCCTACTCTTCCCTACACAGCCTCTACCGCACATGGTAGTAAGTAGTACCTTCAACACTTTGGCGCAAGGGGCTAATGGTTCCATGGCAATCACGAGAATGCCTATTCCACATCCACACACACACACACACAGAGAGAGAGAGAGAGAGAGAGAGAGAGAGAGAAGGGGGGGGGTGGGGGATATACACCGTATTTTCGTCGTAAAATATCAAGAGGCATTCCTCTATGCACCTACATCACCGTTCAATAACAACATTTTTTTTGTAAGCTGCGCTATGATGCACGCGTGCAGGCCTCTCTCTACCCTCGTTGTCGTTGGGAATCTTCAGCGATTTCCGCAGGCTCTCATTCTCCAAAATCTGAGTCTTCAATCCCACGCACGGGATGCCGGAGAAGTTGCCGTTTCTTCGTTCGCGAGATAGAGGGGGGGGGGGGGGGGAGAGGGAGAGAGAGAGAGAAATTCATTAGGCAGTTAGTTCTGTCGTTCAAATTATGAGTGTAAGTCTAAATCGATCTCTACTGTCATTAGGGTCGTAGCAGACGTTGCCGCAGTAGTCAGTTGTTGTTGTTGTTGATGATGATGATGAGCTGTTGGGAAAAAAAGTAGTAGTAATACCGATCGACATCGTTGATGAATTGTTTCACCCCCGTCCCAGGGATGATATACCTGGTATGGAAAAGGAGGAAAGGAGGAGGAGGAGGAGGAGGAGGAGGAGTGAATTACCAATAATTGCTTGCGTGGCCATGATTGACATGTGCAGCACTAACAGCGACCAATGTTATCGATGGCCTTGCACTGGATTCCCACCTCTCCCCCCCTCTCCTCTTCATACTACAACTACTATTACTACTACTACTATCATCATCATCATCATCATCATCATCATCATCATCTGCACAATCAGCATCGGGCAGCAGGTCTATGAGCTGCTGCAACTTACCCGATGTTTTGCGCTTTATTCATCCCCTGGAAGGCGACACCCACCACCTTATCCCCCTGATAATCATTCGTGCATGCAACATGAGGAGACGGCGCGGCCCACGATAACGAGCAGCAGCAGCAGCAGCAGCAGCAGTCGAGGGTAGCCGGAAAAGGTGAGATAGTATTTACCACGGCCAAAAGCAGCGTTTTCTCTCTCACAAAAGACTTAGATAATACATCTTCGGGGAAGGAACATACGTGACACAGGACGCACACGCAGCGGCACCGCCATTATCATCACCTGCAGGGCTGGCCCCCCACTGTTGCCTGAATTTATCGCTGCGTCGATCTGCACGCATAGGAGCACCTACAGGAGGAGACGGGAGATATACACACACACACACACACACACACACACACACACACACAAACGGCGTTGTGGCAGCTGCTCTGTCTCTGTCTCTCTCGCATGCTACTGCTGCTGCTAACAACTGCCAAAAGCGTGCCGCCAAGCGAAGCCTTACTTCCATACTGCCCTCTGATAGTGGGAAACGTCCCTCCCTCCCTCTTCCCCCCTCCCCCCTCCCACTATTCTTCTACTGCGATAACTAACCACCCCGCCTCCTCCACAGCTACCTGATTCGAATGCGAGTAGGTTGCTATCACCACACGGGACACTACGCCTGCGGGGGGGAAGGGAGGGAGGGGGGGGGAGAAGACAAAGCTCGTTAATAAGGACCTTCATAGACATCGGAGTATGGTTCGATTACCACGATGGGTATGGATTGTAGCTATTAAATGCAATCAAAGGAGTAGGTAACACAGCCAACACCCTCTCGCAGCGTGCCGCTTATGGCAAACCCCACCCCCCCCCCCCTCCTCTTTTACTAACTACAAGATGCATTCATTGCTCCAAACGCAGCTTATTACCTTTGGTGACAGATATACAATCGCCGCCCTTCGGATACCCAATTACTATCACGGACGCCTAAGAGGGCGGGGGGGGGGGTGGGGGGGAAAGTTGGTAGAGTGCGCAGAAACGTCGAAGAAGATACACTGAAAGATATCCATCTCGCAGCTACGCCATTGATGATGATGATGATGCCAATACAACAGCCCACTCTATGATTCTCAGTGTCATCGCTGCAGCAGCAACCTGCAGTGCCGGTATGTTCCCAAAATGAAGGGGTTTCAGTCCTCTCCTGTGATGATATCAGCAGCGTCCAGAGTAGAAATGGCCACCAACATCAGAATCAAGGGTTTTTTGGACGAGGTATACGGGGGTGTGGTAAGGAGAAAGGAGTGTGGGGTGGGGGAGAGAAATTGAGAGGAAATATAATTTTCAAACCAACGAGCAACACAGAGACAAGCAAGTATGCATTCCGCTCTCTCTCCATTTATAACATCTTCACATCCTTTCTTCCTTCTACAACCCCAGACACAACAACTCTTCTTTGGGAGGGAAAAACCACGGGATAACTACGACTGCAGACCAGAAATTCTCGTCATCCACAGTGAGGAGAGCCAGGTCGCAATCATGGCCTGCCGACAAGAAAACATACACGTCATAAGAGACACACAGACGCACACGCACACGCACACGCACACGCACACGCACACGCACACGCACACGCACAAAAGCATCGAGGTATTTTGGAAAAGGAATCTAATGAAAGGGTAAAGGGGGGGGGGGAGTCGCAAATACCTGTCGCTAGTAGCTTTGCACGGTACCTGCGTGAGGGTAGAAACACATACACACACCTCATGAGCTCGCTGTAAAAGTCCCGGATGGCAGTGAATGATTTCTTTTTCTGTGTTGAGTGGGGTCGTTGTAGCCCCCTCCCCTCCCTCTCCCCACCTCCCGAAATCCCATTATTGCAATGCTAAATTAATTTTCCAGGCGCAGGGAAGTTATAGTTTTACTTCGTCGCGTCGCCGTGCTTGCGTACTCGTATGTACACCTGCGCAAAAAGTGCAAGAGACAGAAATCGATCGAATTCGGGAAGCCGCTGTCTGGGGGTCGTGAGTTTTTAGGTGTGTGGAAGGAGAGGGAAGAAAGGCGAAGAGGTAAGATGTGTGTGCGCTCGCTCACGTGGTTTGTGATTCCATGGGCATTGCAAATGATGCGCTTGCCCTCGATCACGAAGCCGGAACTTGAGGAAGAACGCTGAAAAGAGAAAGGGAGAACGAAAGACCAAGAGAGCGGAAGAGGAAGGATAAGAGGGATCATTATCCAGTTTCTGGCATCATCATCTGTTGGTAAGTAATGCGCTCTCCTCAGAATGAACCTACTGTTCATTACCTGAGGATGGATCTGCCAGGGCACGTAGAAATTGGGAGTAGCCGATACACAGAATATCTGAGAATAAATAGGAAATGGAACATGTTGACGATATTCGGGTTGAATTAGAAGGAGGACTTACGATGCATTGGATATTCATTCGATCGATATACATAGTAACTGCGCGGCGCTGATGCTTGCGTGGATGCATTTCTACCTGCTACCCCACCCCTCCCACCTCTCCCTTACCTTAATAACAGATTGAAGTGCGTTGTCGAGAGGGCTCCATTCGCTTTTATTCAGGGAATCAGAGAGCTTTCTCTCCACTGTGAGGAGATTTGCAAACACAAACGGGGGTACGGGAGAAGAGAAAGAACGCAAGGGAAACGAATGCCTGAGCTGACACTCATTGGTGTGGAATAGTAACACTCATCGGTGTGGAATAGTAACTTTCTCTAAAATTTTTGGAGGTATCTTACGTTTGGGCGGATCAACGATCATATCTGCATCTCCCCTGGCAGCATCACCATTCTCTGCAGGAAATGGGGAAGCCAACTCCGGCTGCGAAGTACGTGTGAAAAGAAGGCACTCAGTCACAATCAAATCAAGGGCGCACAGCCCCATTGCACACATTTCTCTCCCGTTCAACAGTTCTCCCGCGCATCATCGCAGCAGGGGTGGGCGTCAGTCAGCGGTCAGGCGGAAGGCAGACCTCCATTGCGTGTTGTCGCACTGATCCGCTCGGCCTTGCAGTCATAGATATTTCCCAAAAACAACCTGCCTCTTCCCCCTGCGACAACGGTCTAAGAAAGTCCGGGATTGCGACACATCTGGGAAAAAGCGCCTCGGTTTGTGCCTCATCACCAAAAAAAATGCCTCACAGTTAGATGTCTACGAGCAGCAACAAATAATGCATCGTAGCGTCTATTGCTCGGGATTTGTGCAACTGCGACACGATTTTCCGCGTATCGCAGCCTGAAAATCACAGCGAAATCAGGAAATCGCTTCTCTCGGACGGCGAAGTTCGGAAGAGATCGCTCGGATCAGTCAACAGTTGCCTGCGTGATCGTCGTGATCAGTCCAGCTCCCCCCCCCCTCCACAAACCCCTTGCCGCCCTTGCTCGAAGGGAACAAGAAGCATACGGATGGAGATGATAACTGAATGTACAATTTCTCAGTTCCGAGGTGCGCGATGTAGCTCTGAAGCTTTCTCTACCTAATGCAGGTGCCCCAACTATGATGTTCCAGGCTCCTGATAATATGGCTTGTGACTGCACAATTCATCGCGATAAAAAACAGAAAAGGACATGGATCTCCCACAGCCATTGTCAAAGCCAAGTAAGGAAGTAGCAATGTTATAAAACTCTGAGCTTCTCTTCAGTATTTTTTTTCTTTCTTCTTTAGAAATCCAAGCCTCGTCAGCCCATGAAAACAATTTTTCCTAGCACCGAGGAAATATGTCGTAGCTACTTGAGTCCTTTACTCCCAGAGCATCGCACTCAAGATTGTGAAAATTTATTCTTCCGCAACATTCGTCAAGACCTGACATTCAAAGCTGTTATGGGCAATCGGTGATATTGATAATACTTTGAGACAAGTCATCCTACGCTCCCACTTTGGTTTCACATTATTTCCATGCCATAGCCGAAACCATGATCCAAACTCATGATGTGATGAGCTTTAGCTTGAGAGGCCTCCAATAACAATGCTCAACGATAGCTAATGCCGTCGTGTAACGTCAAAGCAATAAAACCATGCACCATCACTTATGGTCAGGGCGACGTTCAAGATACTTGGGTCTTTCTTGGACGCTATGGATATGTGCAGCATGGCGAGGGTCAGCAAAATCTTCAATCTGGCTTCAGAATCAGGAAAATATTGGTACGAAATGTGCGTGCGTCGCTGGCCATCCACCTCGAAACTACTTCCTTTGGGCAGCAGCACCCAGGTCGTCGTATACACTATCAATTTCTCTCTTCTTCGTCGTCTCTTATTTATAGGATGTAAGGATGGGACATATATATATATATATATATATATATATATATATATCCATATGCTCTCCCGTCAATCGAACTGCATCCATAGGCCAGCTATAAGCGGTATTTCCGCTCACGCCATTGCGAGAGTGTTCGCAACCCACGATCTACGTTCACGGAATCGCTTGAGCAGTATTCACTTTTGGTCGATCTCATCGACAGGAAGACTGGAAATTCGTTACTATCAAAATCGTACAGGCTGAAGAGGTGCATCCTTATACTCCTCGGTGAAGGCTATGTCATATCTCCTCACACCTAACTCTAACCTCTCTCTCTCTCTCTCTCTCTCTCTCTCTCTCTACACTTGTCGTCTGTGCTTTTCCATTCCATGGTGGGTGTGCTCGTCCATGTCAACTGAGGCAGCCTCATGCCGACGACGGGCGGCTATTTACTTGGAAACTGCTCCTGTCTGTGGCCCTGTGGTTGCAAAGGATTTCTGAGCGTTCCTCTGGACGAAAGCTTCGAGCTTTTCTCGCTCGATGCGTCGCACTCCAGACTTGTGGATCGTATCCGGTGTGAGCATGACGATTTTAGAAACGGCAGAGGGGAGGGAAAGAGAGCTTGCTTCATCACGAATACTAGGGATTGTCCTTTTTAAGCGAGAGCCTTTCTGGTATACGATGGAGACAGCACGTCAGTATTTTGTCCTTGAGATTTCGTCACTACTCCTGTCGTGTTTTTTCACCACCACCACCATCATCATCATCATCATCATCATTGTCATTATCGTCGTCGTTTTGTTGATAAAGGCTCAAGGTAGCGTTGCTCCGAACCACGGACATGAAGACTGCTGCGATTGTGGATTCCTGCAGTAAGGAGTGTTTCGCGATGATGGAAGAGGACTGGTGCTACGAACAGCGTCTTTGCACACTACCCGGCCGCATGTAATAATAATACTGTGGCAGCTTGTTTCAAAACACATGACTTGGGTGCGGGGGGGGGGGGGGGGGTCTCAGTGGCGAGATCCCAGACGTTTGCATGGGCTCCACATAATAAGCTCGAGTCAAATCGTTTCTTCTTCTTCTTCTTCTACTTCTTCTTCTTCCTTTCTCAATTCAGGTCGGCATTCCCGCTCGAGTCCGACGACGAGATCATATCGCTGCAAGTTCGGGTTTCTACCGAGGCACAGATGACCATGGTCACGAGAAGAAGACAGGTTGGTGAGGCGGCGGTCATGGACGCGCAAGAGACGCTCAACACCAAAGTGCCGCAGCAGGTACGTGATTGGAGCACACGAAAACACAGCTCTGCATCCCGAAAACGGAGCCTTCTTCCAACCTACCACCATCCGTCTATCAGCTGTTGATGCTTGAAAGCTGTTGTAGGTAGGATATAGGATTCGGCTGGGCGGTGCAAGGGTTGGATTTGTGGTGGGCGTGAACGCTTGGGACAACGCAAACGTGGTCGATATCAGAGAGGGTGGAGAACTAGCCCACTTCTTGCACTTAGCTAGCCTCAAATGGTGCTGAGGGGAATAACGCGGTGTTAAGGAGCGCAACCGAGTGACCAATGAAGCGGTAATCGGTACGTAGAGAGCGCAGAGTTCATACCAACATGCACATGTAGATACAAAGGCAGACCCAATGCGGCCTCTTTCATCAGACACCATTGTGTACACATCACATTATAGCAATGATTTCTTCTGTTGCTCCAAACTCGAAAGTCTACGATAGGTACAAGCACACGTAGCCAACGCAGCAGAGCTACTGCTGCATGAGGAGTACTAGAGTAGACAGACTTGTCGATGTTATGTTCATAGGCGATAGCAAAAGAACACACGCCGATGGCGACATGCATGCTGGTGAACGCGGGCTGGGCGAGGTTTCATATGATCGAACGGATTTCATACTTCATGAGACGCTGCTTACATGGTAGTCAGATCTAGACACGTAGGGCACATGACTGCTGCGAACATATACGTAGCTTACCGCACCACGTGCATTTGTACACGTGACGGCGTCGGATAGTAAACGTGTTGGCACCATAATGCGTTCGAATTTATAATAGACATATTGCACAGCGATGCACGAACGGGTGACGATCATCAAAACTCGTTCTTTATAATGTCGTCAATGTGCTTTGCTACAAGCTTGCGGATCCTTTGCCTGAGCTCGCTTTTTACCTGGTTCTGTTTTCGACCTGCAAGAGATATGTATTGGCATTCGGGTTAGATGTTTATCATCATTTTCGGTGTTGGCTCAGCGATTGTACTGGCTGGCGTTGGTGCAGTGATAGTTATGATTTGATGAATGTCTGGTTACTAGTGACACGTGCTGACGCAGATCCGATCAAGAATTTCGTTGCTACCGGCAAGGTTCTTGAACATTTCCAAAGTGCTAGTTTTGCTGCTGGTAGAAGATGATTTCTCCTTCGAGTCATCCTTAGGCTGTCCTGCCTCTACTTCTCCGTCACCCTTCGCTTCGTGGCGGCCAGCACCATTCCTACTGCTATGCACAGAGTCCTCAAAGTCCTCCATTACGTCGTCGAACATCAGTCGCACTACTCTCTGGGCGTCCTTGGTTTCCGATATCTCGCCTAGGATCTGTTGTTGCAAGGGGGCCGTGGTTGTTGCGTGTTAACTATAACTGTGAATATGCTCACCACGCACTGCCGCCATGCATGTAAATTGGTGCTCTAGTCGTCGATATTTGCTAGTGCATCAGCAGGGAGCGGAATCCAGTCAGAGTACGAGGGCGTGCAAGCATTAACATATCAGACACACTCTTTCGAGGAAAAAACAAAAAAAATAAAGGCGTCCTTGCCGCAAGCTGTTATAGTGGGGAAAGAGCGGGGTCGCGAACCTTCGAAAGAACACTCCTGAGTCGATTTTCGTTCACGTAACGCTCCAAATCTTTCCCGATGTGCGCGATGGTTTTCTGGTCTAATTTTAGACTATTATTGTTGGCCTTTGCCGGCGATGGGGAACGCGAACGGGGTCTGGGACTCTCTGTCGCAAAATGAATAAATATATATAAGACATACACACACACACACACACACACACACATAGAGAGTGTCAGAAAGGACACACAAGGTATGAAGAAGGAAAACTCCCCTGTCTCCAAGAAATAAGCAGCCCGAAACAAAACAAAAAGAGAGTGGAAGAGGCCCAATCCAACGAAAGGAGCGGTGGTTTTGGGCTTGTGCAACTCGTGTGTCCCGAGTCGCCAGGCGGAAAGCTCTATTTCCATCTCTGCAGTTTGCGGATTCTTCCCACCCGATCCGACACAGCAGCAGGCGCTCATCATCATCGTCATCATCACCATTATCATCACACATGCACGTACTGGACACTTCGTAGAAGGCCTCCGACTTCTTCTTGAGAATGAATCGAGACCCCCTTTCGGACAAGGCCTCTTTCACAGGCCTCATCACAATACCTGCAAAGGAGCGAGAAGCAGAAGACAGAAATAGCACGTGCGGCATGGTTAAAAAAGAAATCGATTACTTGTGCAGCATCGCCAATTGGTCGGCAGCACGAGTTGGATCACCTTCAGCTATATTGTTCGGAGGCTTTTTTAGGCCGAGAATCTCGGGAATCCGCGACTCGAAACTCTCCACGTCGAACTGCTCCACCTCTTTGAAGGTACCTCGTGCAACCTGTGGTCATTTTATCCATCCATCCATTCAGTCAGTCGGTTCTTACTGGTGAGATTAGCAGATTCCAATAAAATAAAAGTATATATATATATATATATATATATATATATATATATATATGAATATGTATATTGTGTCATTTTGCTCGCACAATAGGATATTTGGGTGCGTGCTTGTGTTTGTGTGTGTGTGTGTTTGCGATCAGATGTACGCTATCTTCAAAGTCAGCAGGAAGAGTTGTCACTGTTCACGCTTTACTATGTGTACTACTACTACTACTACTACTACTACTACTACACCCAATCTAAAGCTAGTAGTATTAGAAGAGGTAGGAGCTACAACAATACCGCACTTGCCACCAGTGGAAACCCAGCCTCCTCAAGCACGTTCACCATCTTTCCAACGTCAGCACAACCACAACATCCCACCACCACCACGCAATCTTCAGGAATCCATTCTGACTGTCAAATCACTCCAAACCATGGTCTCTTCTGTCTTCTTCGTCTCTCAATGGCAGGGTGACACGCCACCTTATCATAATCTAGGAACATGGCCTTTTCTTCTTTTTCTTCTTCTCCGCCTTCTCCTCCTCCTCCTCCTCCCGTGTTCGACGTCTTCCCCAGTCCAGTCACGACGTGGACGTCAAATGCAATGAAATGAAGGTTCGGCGAATAAAAGACGCCTGCGTATAGAAGGTTAATATAAATATATATATATATATATATATATATATATATCCTCCAGTTGACCCCTCAGCCATGGAACGTTGATGAAGAGAATACGATGTATTGCACGCATAAGGTCACTGAGCCTCGTGCCTTTGAGACAAAAAATATGATGATTTTAATCATAGCACCTTTCTGCACGCGCTTGACCTCCGGATTCTCCATGCCGGGGAACTCTCCTGATGATTAGATGAATGCGCTTGTCAGTCCTATCGATCGGACCAATACACAGGGTATAACAACGAAGTTGGAGTGTCGCGAAGTTTTGAATTGATAGAGTTGAGTACGAAGGGGAAACATTGATGTTGTTATCACCAGATTCTTTCTGTGCTGTCGAATTTCCGGCTATATTATCACTACTCATGCATCAACAGAATATATATATATATATATATATATATATAATACAGTACCCCCGAACAGCTCTCCGAACACTCGAACAAGTCGCAGTGTGGGGTGCGATTTCTTTAGGACTTTGAAGAGCTTTCGCACCGGTGTCTTATGGTCCTCCACCACCTTTTCGTAGCCCGCCAGGAACCTGGGTACGACATTGCTCAATACACTTGTCCAGGAACCCTCTATGACGCCACTTGCCTGTCCGATGGATTCAGGATAGACTTCCTCTTTGCGGCCTTGATGGTCATCCCAGTCGTGTACAGAGCGAAGTTTGCACCGTGGATCTGCAGGGGGGGAGGGGTTACCATATCGCGTGAACGGGCAAGTAAAAATGGTTGATCGAAGAGGACGGATGAGCCAACTAACAAGTACCCCGCCTTCTCCTCCTCCTCCTCCTCCTCCTCCTCCTTCTTTAATATGCACCCTGGTAGATGCATTGCTGTTCGCACTACTACTACCTTCTCCATTGCCACCCACTCTGCCTTGTCCACGCCAACTCTCTGTTGTAGTAGACAAATGGTAGAAGATCGGTGAGGAAGTGACTTGTTTCTGATGGAAATGCATGCATGCACTCCCCGCCCTCGCCCCCCATATGTTTGGACTCCATCGACCATTGCGGGCCACACTGGAAAGAAGGGATGGTTACATTGACTTACCAAGATTTCGCCTATCTTTCGCTCGTCAGTCGTGTGGCGGATCTTTTGGTAGCTCAGGAATGCAGAGCTGCGACGACGATGGCGAGAAGTATGTGGAAACAAATATCATATCGTACATCGTTGATAGCGAGGATTAAACCGCGTCGGGCGCGACTTACCTCTCAATAGCCTCGCCACCACCAGTAGCGGTGACTCCTTGTTCTCCTAGGTAGAGACGAAAAGACGCATAGGCCCACGCATATCACAACATTTTCACCAAAAACACAGTTGAGCCTGTGCGTGTACCCCAGCCTCGAAAATCCGTCATGGTTTTACCTTTGCTACCCTGCTGCATGCCGAGCGCGGGGGGGGGGGGGGGCGTCCTGGAGTCTGGCTGCTCGCACCTTTGGAAATTTCGGGGAAGGCAAGAGGAATAAGGGCTATCTTCCGCAGAAAAATTAAACAAGGCGATATTTCGATGTCGCAGGGTGAAAATCCACTGCGAATCATCCTCAGATATGTGAACAGTAGCCGCCGCTACCCCTCATTTCCCGTTCCTGCGTCAAAGTTTTCGCCGCGACGTAGACATAAAATGTAGGATGTTTCCCGCAGTTAAGAGGGCGATCTGGTGCTTCCACACCAGGCGTTACGGATGAAGATTTGTGTACGACGGGATCCAGAGATTGGAATTGGAATGGAGGCCTACTCGTAACGAGCAAACCTGATGTCAGCTGCCTGACTAGCGGCCGACCCTCTCCATCCTTCCCCTATCTGACCTAGAGACCGATACTGCTGCTTGATAGCACTAAGTTTGCTCCAACATGTCTGACCAGAAGACGTACCTCTTCATCTTGTATCTTCCTAAGTACCTCCCTGTGGAGATTATCTATGGGAAGGGGAAGGCCATGGGGATCGAGGAGGAGGAGAAGGCCCTTCTCGTGACGGCTAAGGAGGATATGACTCCCAAAGATATAGAGAAGCTTGTTTTGAAGGCAAAGTTGAAGGGAATGAAAACCAGTGTCCGCAAGCGTGGGGTGGTCGCCACTTTCAGGAAGAAACAGGAGAGGATCGCTGCGGAGAAAAGCCTCAGGGAGATCGAGGAAGTCTCGACGAAATTAAATTTCTCGCCGATCTCTCGTGTTGAGATTGTCCCATATCTGATGAAGCATCTCGAGGAGAAACAAAATATCACGTCCATGTTCTCCACCGAGAACTTGCAGCAGGAGATCATTCAGCTCACATTCCACACCATTGGCGACAAAGACACCGAGGCGACCTACCTGGAGCTATGGGGAACTCTAGCAGTGGGCAGATCCTTTGGTTCTCTCCACGTTATTGGACTGAGGCGCTCGGATGTGTCGCGCAAATACTTTGGCGAGAGTAGTCGTGGTCAAGGCAACAGCCTAGAAAACACACCTTCAGCGGAGAATGCCAACAGTGATGCTGAGGAAGACGAACAGGTGCTCGACCTAGGTATCCTGCATAACGAGGTGCGCAATCAGATACAACAAGGGGCATTGATGTCGGTCGACTACGTACTGATGACCATCACAGCGTCTCTGCTCGCTGGAGTAGCCCTTGTAGCCAACAACACCGTCGTCGTCGTCGCATCGATGTTGGTATCTCCTCTCATGGGCCCGATATTGGCCACCGTTTTTGGATACATCATCAGCGACTATAACATGCTTTGGATCTCACTTTCAAGTGAGATCGTTGCGCTGTTTGTTTGCATTGCGAGCGGGTTTATCGTTGGCGTCGCCTTTTCCCCCTGGGGCGATATACTCAACTGGCCAAACAACGAGATGGCCTCCCGGGGGACTACCAATGGACTTCTCATCGGTCTTGGCATTGCTATTCCGTCGGGCGTGGGCGTTGCTCTGGGGGTGCTAGGTGGTAACACCTCAAGTCTCGTCGGTGTTGCAATTTCGGCTTCTTTGCTCCCGCCAGCTGTGAATTGCGGCATTTGCTGGGCATATGCAGCCTTTGGCCCTTCTCTTGTTCTGAGCTCTCCTCACGGGATCCATCCTGAAGTAGATCGGATGCATTTCGTCCGGCTCGGCGGCATCTCGTTCTCCCTCACCCTGCTCAACATAGGCTGCATCTTCGTGTTCGCCTACCTGACCTTCAAGGCGAAGATCCACCTCAACTACCCCGGCAAGACACCGTACTGGGACTTCCTGGAGAACGAATTCGAGGAAGATACCGTAGTCGAAGGGGGGGAAAAGGACAACGATAAGGACAAAAGGGCCATCGAGCTTGACGACATCAAGGATCTACCCGTGCGATTCCATAGCGCACGGCATTCGGACGTCGGCCCGCCTAGAAAGAAAACGCACCTTCGCTCCCGCTCAAAGTCTCAGTACTTAGATCCTTCCGAGCTTCAACGTAAGTGGCTCAACAGGAAAAATAGCTCCACGGAGGCTCGCGACATCCGACCTTTCTTAGGGGGGGGACAGTTTCAGACAATGATACTGAGAAATCCCATGAACGCGTTGACGACGGCTGATGTGAGGAAGTCCGTGCGGATCATGGATAATCTTGGTGGAAAGCGGCATAGCTTGGTCTCTGTTCCACAACGGGTGCTACAAGATGCACGGGAAGAGGCCCGGACTACTAGGATGACTATGCGAAAGCGCAACAAGAAAAAGGGCAAGTACGCGCTTGGAAAGAGCTTAGCTGGCCTGTTCACAGCACCGGCCGCTGATGCTGATGAAAAGAATGTTTGAACATTGAAATCCATAGCTTTGCCAACGAGATACAGAAGAACATAGTTGGTGTCACGGACGACACTGCTCTATTATCATGCAGGCTGTGATGCTGAGTACATGCATATAGATGTAACACTTTTACCAAGCACCGGGTCTATAGAGTAATCATGTTTAGCGCAACTTTATTTATTCCTTGTAAAATAACAGCGTTATCGACATATAAGCAGCCTGATAACAAACCTAGTGAAGCTTCTTTTCGACTCGTCGATACCAAGCTATATTCAGCAATGTATGCATGCTACGTCACCACGGGCGCAGCAAGATCGTGCGTCACCATTTATTTGGCACCATGTAATGTAATGCACAGTTGCTATTGCATGCTATAGGCGGCATCCATGATCGCACCGGCCACGTGTGCATCATTAGCTACATACAGGCCTCGATCTATAGATCTCTAGTAGCAAGCCTATGTGCATGTTAACGAGAAGTTGCAAGCTCTAAATAATCAACATTCAGCTCGATGTCCTGCCGTTCCTTTTTCGTAAGGCTCCCGCCCAGCCGCTGCCATGTTTCGACCTAAACGCACAGATAGTTGCGCAGAGCATTTAGAGATAGGTAGCGGCGCCAGCACGAGAACGAGTAACCACACATCACAATCGTTCGTAATATTGACGTATACCTCTATGCAGGTAGGTGTTATCCTCGGCCCGAATATGCGCTGCTTCCCATCTGAGCTCTGAACGAGAAAGTCACATACGCTGTTTATCGCGGTTGTTCTGCACGAATACGCGCACAATCACACTACACGCGCGCATGTACGCTTGTGGTGTGTGTATGTGTGTGTGTGTGTGTGTGTGTGTTGTTTGATGTGTGTCTTTAATTGTGACGTATCCTTGCACGAAGCGTGCCGATGCGATGCTACCCTCGTCAAGCGTGTGTTTATTGATTGATGGATTGATTGATGTACGACCTTGGCCAAATCCGCCGATGACCATTTTCGCGTGAAATCGGTGAACGTCCTCTTGTGGATCATGTACTGCCGCATCCAGCTGGTTTCGATAATGGGTGGCCGGTGGGGGAGCCAGAGGGTGAAATGGGACAAAGGAGGGGGTGGGGAGGGAGGCAATTGAGAACGGGGAGATTGTACAAGATCATCTTCACGTACGCACACACCACACACACACACTCTCTCTCTCTCTCTCTCTCTCTCTCTCTCTCACACACACACACACAGTTCTTGTTATGTATTATGAATTAAATGATCGAGTGGCAGAGACAAAGGCCTGGAACAAAACCCGCACAACGAAAACACTCGTCATCGGCAGCGTTGAGAGGCGCCAGCGGCGTACATTGTCATCACGGTGAATTGTAGATTCAAGGCTTCTACCGCAGTCAGCCCCCCGCTATACCTTTGAAGACATATCAAACCATCATCACGGCCATCACTTCATTCCTTGAAGGAAACAACCTTTGCCAGGAGGTGAACAGCGACGGCAAGCCCGGCAGCGTAATCTCGTCGAACGTAACGTCCGCCAGCACCGACGAGAAGCTCTACGGATGGATGGCGAGAACATCACTTGTACATATCTCTGCGGTATAGATGTGCATGCACGTGCAAGTGCTGCTAATCACGCAGTTGCGTGTGTGTGTGTGTGTGTGTGTGTGTGTGTGTGATGATGTCCTGTGCTCTCTCTCTCTCTCTCTCTCTCTCTCTCTCTCTTTATCAATTCATGCATCATTTCCAGCATCCCATTGCGTGAATATTCCCGCCCCACCTTCTTCTTCTTGATAGCCGATCTCATCTCCTAAAATAATCCAACGAACAAAGCAGCCGACAGCAGCAAGAATAAGATATATACATCTATGCATATACCCCCACGCATTTTTGTACACGCACTATTGCATATCGCCATTTGCAGTCTTAAAAAAACAATTCCGCTCGCGCGTTTTTTGGTTGCGTGCGTCGTGCCTTAATAGTGAGTGACGAGGAGGGCCGCTTGTCCTTTCCCGTTTCCTCTCGCTCTCCTTCCCCCTCTGCCGCGCCGGTGTCACTGATAGCATCGGCCGTGATGGCACACAGCGGAGGACACACGCCCATCGCCGCCATTCCACCATTTCTTGCGCCTCGCCCGCGCCGCGCCCCCCTCCCCCTGATTTTGGGGTGTCCTGGTATCCATTCCTGGTGGCTGGCGAGTTGTGCGCGCTCGCTCGCTGTGAACGTGCCGCCCAATCGCCGCCAGGTTTGCACCTCGACGCAGGACTTCGTGATGGAAGGGGCTAGCCGCTTACGGGAGAAATCACCCCCGCCGAGAGTCACCACAGCGTATGCTGCGTCCACCACGCGCTGGAAGATGCTTCGGTCGGCCTCTGCCCGTCGAGAGGTGTGGGGGGAGAGGAATTAGGAGGAGGAGGAGGAGGAGGAGGAGGATGAGAACAAGAAGCCACGAGAGGAAGTGACGCCGTGAGGCAAGGCAAGTAGAGAGGGAAGAAGAAACTGGGCTGCTATTCGGTGTGTGCGAGTATATATATATATATATATATATATATATATATGTGAGTGTGTTGGAATAAGCCCTAGTCGACGTCTAGATTGCAAGCCAGAGGTAGCAGCAGCAGCAGCAGCAGCAGAAGAAGAAGCACTTGTATCATCATCATTCCCACACCGCACACAACCAACCAACCAACCTCTCTCCCCCCCCGCAAAAGCGCATGAAAGCGTATCACCACCTGCGACCTCCACGACGTCGTCGTTGCTCCAATTGGCGATGAAGGATAGGAACGTCTGTTTCGCGCTGATAAACTCGATCATTCTCTCCACCAAGGCGTAGAATTCGTAGCTGAGGCTCTCCGCATGTCTGATGAAGATCATGATCATCGAGAATGAGTCACATTTCATCCATATCTCATTTTTACTGATAACGCGCTCATGTGTGCATGCCTCTACTCTTCCACAGCCCCTCCCAATCTCTTCTCCCCTCCCCCTCCTGCCTCTCTCCGCCGCTCGCTCAATCGACGCATTCTCTATAACTTGCAAGGATATAATCAGAGAGAGCGGCAAAGGGGAAGAATCACCAAAACCGCATAATACGCGGAGATGTTTGGGGCGAAAAGCAAGTTGATACAGCACTGATCTCACCTACTACTACTACTACTACTACTGCTGCTGCTGCTACTACTGCTAATGCTACGATTAGTCACGTTAGGCGTCCGCCAGCTTCCTCCCAGATCTCCAGCAGCCTTTTATAGAACATATATTAATATATATATATATATATATATATATATATAACACATCCGTGTACATTCGTAGGGCACGCACAATTTCGGAGAGCCAAAGAGGCCATCTAACCCGATCTAACCCCATCACACACCGACGCTGGCTGGCCATCGGTTCTCGGCCGACTCACCGCCTCCCTCCAGTGAGGACAAAAACAGCAAGTGGATGATGCATACTACTACCCATCCATGCCCTTGACTTCTCTGTTATGGCCGTCCCCTGCTGTCGCTGTTGCTGCTGCTGCCGTCTCAACCTCCCCATCCTTTCGAGCGTCATCGTAGTTCGGGTTGTACTGCGCGCGCTTGCGGGCCGTCGCCCTTGTCGCTCCGGAGAAGCCGCCAGCGAAGTTCTCGTAAAAGCGGACTATGTTCGCCTTCTGCTCGTTCACAGTCTGGCCGCGTCGGCCGGATCTCCTTTCCTCTTTCTGCTGCGTGCCATTGAAGAGAAAGTCGCTGAAGCTGGATTCCTGCGGGGGCGTGCCGTTGTGGATTAGCAGTGGAACATGTGTCACGAAAAGGCGCCGTGTGAGCTTGCGTGGTGTTAGTGATGTTGTATTTCATTGTGTTGCAAGCTTCGTGGCGCTGCTGCTGCTCGCCGCCGCTTCTACTGCTACCACCTGATCAATCATCTTCTCCATAGCATCTTTGATATCCTCAAGCGTGGGCTCGGCCTTCGATGAGAACGGGATATCGTAGCTGGGAATGGCGGGGGCGGCTGTTGAAGTCGTCGTCTGCGTGATGACTCCCTCCGTGGTGGTGGTTGTCGTGGTGGAGGCAGTGGATGACTGGGTAGTGGCGCTGCTGTCAGCTATGCCGCCAATGGTGGCCATACTGAGATATATGCGAAACACACGCACACACGCACGCAGGCGAGGGCGCGCGCGAGCTTTAGGACAGTCACCAATGAATATTTGGATTAGTAAAGCTGGTTAGAAAAGGGAAAAGCATGAGCAAGTCGTGGGATATCGTGTTAAAGCTACTGTTTATTCGGCACGTCGATCTCTACTCATAGTACCCAACGGGGAGCACTTCCGAGGTAATAGCCTCGTGTGTCAGTGAGGCGATCTTAAGAGCGGCTCGTCGTTCCGCGGCAACTATTGCGCAAAAGAGGTAGCAAGTGGCTTCATCAGCTGTGCATTTGAAGTTTCCATGAAGAAATTGGAGCATGAATAACCTTTCCTCTTTGCTAGAAGGCGTCGGATAGGCTTGAGGGCCAAATTATCAATATTCGGAGCAATGACAGCTGCTGCAAGCGCGGCCCGGCGCCAGGTTTTATCCTCCTGAGTGTGCATCATCTTCGTGTTTATGACGAATACGTTTGATGTTGCTTATAAACACACGCACACACACACACACACACACACACACACACACACACATTATACACATATGTTATATATTATATATATACACACACACATATATATATATATATATATATATATATATATATGTGTGTGTGTGTGTATGTCCGCTATTAGTTCATCACCGCGAGCCGTGAGAGCAAAGCTGAAGTTGCGACGGACAACGACGCTGGATTAGGGCCTGTGGCGTATCCGGAGCTAAAGCCACCTTTCATTCCAGTCCATCGCACAAAATTGTCACAAACAGTACACATTGTGAGCATGCATGATTCTGCTCGTTCTCGAAAGGGGGCGGGGCGGAGATGACCTGAAATTTTGGAGAACGGAGACGTTTGCGACGAAGAGGACGATGATGAAGGAGAAGCGCACGACACGGGCCTTGCCAGCAGAGCGTGGATTATTAAGAAGGCACATGCGTGGGGCACTCGGCCAAACCTGGATTAGAGAGCATACCATCTTAGCGCAAAGTGCGTGTACCCTGGTAGACGTGATTTCAAGCGTTGAGTGTATCACCCCAGAGCCCTAGCCATGTCCAGTACAGACTAGATCACACGTGTATAACCGTTCGACCCGTGGAGGGGCGCCGCGGTTATCGTGCAAACCACAACATTCAGTTTTCCGGCGGGGATGGGCCAGTTGGGAATCTGGGCGCCTTTCGGAAGTTCGTTTAGGAACGAATTTGTATACAAAACATCCTAATACAATACTCATTATTCACCAACAATCTTGGCAACCAATTTCCGCGGGATTTCAGGATTTCCAAAGGATACGCACCTTCTACGATGTTTTTAGCAGTAGAAAGCGAACTGCAAACTAGACTCCCAAATCGCGGTAATCTCCTTCAAAATATCATGTCGCAGCAATAAAATCCACTGGAAATCACCTATCAGAAAGGAGCAGCCTCGGGTACAATTTCCCGCGCTTGCGCTTCCCTGCCGTCCTCGCCCCAACGCTCCTCGGCATGCAGGAGGGAGGGCCCGGACGACTGCGATGAGGCGGTCAAGGAGCAACGATGAAGTTAAATCGGTACGTCGACGAACGTACGGCTATCCTTATTTTGGTTGTTTGCTGGTCAATATGCCGGCACGAGATCCCGCATTCTCATCTCATACCCGACACCCTTCATCGTGAAACAGGGTCGCAACACCCCGCCCCAGCCCCCCCGTTTGAAGACTGTCAAGAGGAGGCGAAAGCAGCCTGCTGCTGCTGCTGCTGCTACCGGGTCGGAGGCAGCAGGAAACCTCTCGGCTTCAAGTAGCGTTCCGATGAGTAGTAATAACGAGCCTCGCCCCAAACGACAGAAGAGTGCGTGAGTAGTAGTAGTAGGTGGTAGTAGTAGTAGGTGGTAGTAGTAGTAGTAATAGTAGTAGGTAGTAGTAGTTGTTGCAGTAGTAGTTGTAGTAGTCGTAGTAGTAGTAGCTTGCTGCTGCTTCACGTTTGGTCGAGTAACATCAGCGCCCGAAGAAGAAGAAGAAGAAGAAGAAGAAGGGGATGTTTGACGCGCTAAAATGTGTCCTGGTGCTGTGCTCTTCTTTTGTCCATCTTCTTCAGTCGAGTACCAAATCGGCGAGATCATCGAGGCCCAATTTGGTAGTAGTAGTAGTAGTAGTAGTAGTAGTAGTAGTAGTAGTCAACGCAACAAGATGTGCAATGTGATTCTTAACTTTCTTTCCCCCGTCCGCCACTCTCTTTCTCTCTATTGTATCTCTGGTGCCTCCTCCTTTTTTCCTTTTTGTTTTTTGCTACAGACGACACTTGGAGAAGAGCTGTGGTGAAGAAGGTGAGATCGTTCACATTATACACACACACACACATACATAAATATATATGTTATATTTATATACTATACATTTGTACATATTCCGCATTTATAGAAATCAGTCCCACCCACAAACACGGAGAGAGAGAGAGAGAGAGAGAGAGAGAGAGAGAGAGGAACACGCAAAGAGAGTACTGGCCTGGTGCGATGTACATCAACGCGCGACGTGGGGCGGCAAGCTCACACCTAAACCACGCATTGGTGTTGACACAACGCAATTCCATCATCATCATCATCATCATCATCAGGTTGTCAAAGGATATCCTTACGTGGAGGTTGATGGGGCTGTTGGCATTTTCACTAATCTCAAGTAAGAATCCCCGTCAACTATAATAATAGTAGAGGGAAAGCGGGCGAGAGGGAGAGGCGGGGGGGAGATGGATTTGCACCGAATCTGCATTTTTTCCATGTACTCGCGTGGTGTATTTCTGAGAGTTTGGTTCAAACATTGCACAGCCTGAGGAGGAGCGCGGACGGGGGGGCGAATTGGAAGGTCCTGATTGCCATTGTGATCTTTCCTCTTTTCACGTGCACGTGAAGATGATGAGAAAACAAAGAAAACAAAGAAGAAGAAGAAGAAGTGGAGACACGTAATCATTCACGTTTGTTGTCATTGTTACTCAGGAAGAGGAAAACGCAAGGCTTTTTGATGGTTGGTGCCTGGAACGACGTCAACACGAATATACCCACACACACATGCATAACTCGCGCACACACACACACACACACACACACACACATATGTACTTCATAAATATCATATTAACAGTGCTACACACTCGAATATGTAAGTCGTCGTCGTCGTCGTCGTCGGTTTGACAAAGATCCATTGTTTTAAATGTTGTTGTTGCTGCTGCTGCTGCTGCTGCTACTGTGTCGGTTAACCACGCATCATCGATCGTATGGCCGTTGTCAGCCGTCGCAGAATACGGTGCGAACTGGAACAAGATTAAACGCGAGGTAGGTCCTTACAGCGTGCACTTGGCGAAAAATGATGACGACGATGATGATGATGATGATGATGATGATGATGCGGTTTGCTTTCCCTTGGATTCGAAGCTGATCGACCGATGCACAACCGTCCTCTATTGTTTTTCCTGGTTGTTGTTGTTGTTGTTGTTGTTGTTGTTGTCGTCGTCGTCGCTGCTGTTCTGGTCCGCAAGTATTTCTCCACGAGCACGAGGACGAAGCAGCAGCTCGAAATCCAGTTTATAAAGGTGTACGGCTCGGAGATTTTCAACGGTGATAAGTGATAATACCTATTGTTGGCAGCAGCAGCAGCAGCAGCCATAAGTAAGAAAACTATCCTCTCTCCCAGCATTCCTTCATCGCTCACTTCAAGCTGTCACCAACGATGATTCGATAGTTGAGGTGTGCTGCCCACCCATCACCGTTCTTTTGACCCCCCCCCCCCCCCGCACTCCTTCCCTCCTGCAGACGTAGTGGTAGAAAGGAAAACAGCCCCACCATCGAGGAGAGGACGGGTAGTTAAGATAAAAGCACAACACGACTTCTTCCGGGCGGATTGTCATCCTAAAGCCCCTCGAGAGACCGACCGCCGCTAATTGCTTTGCTGTCGTCGTCTTTTTCTTCTTCTTCTTCTTCTTTCTTCTCCTTTCTTCTTCTTCTGGATACTTCTGTATATTTTCTTAGAGGAAGGCGTACGGTTTTGCTCCGCGATCTTCACCAGCTGCAGAAACACCAGCTATGAACTCTACGACAACGACGACGAATCGCCCTGGGATCGAGCTAGTAGCCTTATCCCCGGCGTCATCGTCGGCATCTGCGCATTCTAGCAGGACCCACAACGCGAAAAGGAGGAGGGAGGGGGGGGCCAGCGCTCGTCTAGGAGAGCTGAGGAGGAAGATAGCTATGATGGTACTCAGTTTCTCACTCCCACCGCCACCTACCAGAATATAGAAGAGGAGGAAAAAAGAAGAAGAAAGAGAAAGAAAAGAGGAGGAGGAGGAGGAGGATGGTAAGAGAGGAGAGCATGCGTAATCAATGATGACAATATTCGTATGATGATCTGATGGCTTTTCCCCCCCCTCCTCCTTCCTCCCGGTGATAACCAGGAAAGGAGGGCAAAGGACACGAATAAACGTTTCAAAGTGCATACCGAGCTTCAGATTGAGGTCGGACGTCTCCATGTGAGAAATGCTGGGGGGGGGGGGGGGGGGTGCTATCTTGCAAACACCATGAGATCATAATTGAGGAAGGTGTTTCTGCTTGAAGGTCCTGGAATATAAGAGTCTTTTGGAGGAGCTTTGCAACGAACACATCGACAGTGAGAGGAACATCATCATCATCATCATCATAAAAAACGATAACAATAGAAGCAGCCCATCATCACTGCGCGGCGGCGTCGTTGTCATCTTATACGTAATTGTTGCGAGTAAATCCGTCTATATTCTCTCTCTCTCTCTCTCTCTCTCTCTCTCTCTCTCTGTGTGTGTGTGTGTGTACATTAAAGACTGCGTGGGAAAGTTCCATATCGATCGTAACGATGTCGTGGAGACATTGACGCAGGTGGTGGTGATCAACGTGGGAGAAGCGGACCTCCACCCAGACAAGAACAAGCACACACACACACACACACACACACACACACTTCAGAGGAGGAGAGAGAGAGAGAGAGAGAGAGAGAGAGAGAGAGAAAGAGAGAGAGAGAGAGAAAGAGAGGGGTTAATGACTGTGTGTGTGTGTGTGTGTGTGTGTGTGTGTGAGTGTTTGAATGGCTAATTGTACCATCCTCCCCCCCCCCCTCCCTGTCACATTGTACGCTGCTGCTCTAAATACTCTTCGACTAACGATCGATCCAGCAGATGCTGAGCGGGAGAACAACGCCGGTTGTAGTAGTACAGTAGTAGTAATATAAAAGTAGTGGTAGTAGTAGTCGTAGCATATGTTTTATGCATGCATCTCACCTGATAGTAAGCATAAACAACTCCGCGTTCTGACCTCTGTTGTGAAGGTTCTGCTCTCGACGAGGCAGCGCAAGATCATCAATGTGTGGGCGGAGCTGCGGAGGCTGTGCCGGCAGCTTCGGTCGGTTGTACGTTCTTTGATTGCGTGCATGCACAAGAGCAGCAGCAGCAGCATGATGATGATGATGATGATGATGATGATGATACATACGCAGAGAAAGTGCGAGCCGCGATGCAGACTTTGTCAATCAACCTCACAGAGAGTGAATATGTGTGTGCGTGCGTGCGTTTGTGTGTGTGTGTGTGTGTGTGTGTGTGTGTGTGTATGCTTGTGTTTGTATCCCCCTCCCTATATTCTCCCAGGAAAGAAAGGGAAAGGCTGTTGGATTATGTCAAAGTGGAGCACCAGCACTTGGCAAGCGAAGTATATATTATTGTTAATCCCCCTTCCCCTTCTTTCTCGAGGGAAATAAGCTGCATTTCAGAGAGAGAGGGAGAGAGAGAGGGAGAGAGAGAGAGAGAGAGAGAGAGAGAGAGAGAGAGCATGCAGGCAGAAATAATAAAACGCGTTTGTGGTTTGATGAATCTAACACAAACGTATAGACGGAGAAGATAAATCACGCTTATGGGCTGAGGACACAAAAAAACAAGGTCGTCGTCGTCGTCGTCGTCGTCGTCGTCGTCGTCGTCGTCGTCGTCGTTTTGCCTTGCCTCGAACAAGCGCGTGGTTACATCATATACACCATACGAATGTGGTGGGATTGAGACTGAGATGGCGACGGTCATGTGTCTGTTCCGCTACAGGAGGAGTCAGCAGCAGCAACAGCAAGAATCCGCAGGTCTGCCGTCGCTCACATGTCTTATCATCGTCTTCATTACATTATACCTGACTGCACGGATATCCACAGCGTGAGTGAGTGGAAGGGCTGAATCGTGCGTTTGTGCTTGTTTGTTTGTTTGTTTGTTTGTTTGTTTGTTCGTTTGTTTGCCTGTCGCCACTTCCGAAGCACCAAGCAGCAGCTCGAAGAGGGCAAATCCAAGGTCGCACTCGCAAAGCAGTACTAACCCTTGCAGTCAAAACGCGGGGAACCGATAGCAGAGGATGATGCTGAGAACGACGATCATGATGATGAAGGATTTCGCTTTTCGCGCGGCGGGCCGACTGAATTGCTCCATCGTTGACTTTTTGACTTTCAATTCTTCCTTACCACCACCACCATCAGCTTGAAGCTTTGACGACGGAATACGTACAAGGAGCACTGGAACATGGTTTATCTGAGGTGCGCATTCCTAGGCAACCGCAGCAATGGAGATCATCATCACCATCACCACCATCGTCGTCATCGTCATCATCATCATCATTATCATCTAAAATTCATCTTTCGTCGGTTCCGTTGTACAATAGCGGGCCGTTCAGCTGAAGTTGAAGTCTATGAAGCCCCCGTTGCCAAAGAGGCTAATCCCGATAAAGGAGAAGCGCCAAGAGCAGGACAGACTGCGCGACGACCTGCGCGCTCTCCAGCAGCAGCTCCAGCGCTCGAAGGAAGATCGGTGTGTCCCAATCTGGTTTTATTTTTTTTGTTAAAATCCTATTTTCCTTTCTTTTTCCGTCCGGCTTGCTGCGCTCGTGTTTCAGCGCATTTCTGACTTTTGGTGCTGTCGGCCTCTCCCTGATCTACGGCTCATGTCGTCGTCATCGTCGTCATCGTCGTCGCTAGGATGGACTTGGATGCTGAGGCAAAGGAGATTGCTACGCTGCCCCGCATAAATCCGGGGCTCTCCGCGCGTGAAGCCAGCACCATCAGGACGGCCCTCGCCTCCGGCAGCTTGGTATTGATGATCGATTTAGACAATGGAACGACAGCGCTGTGTAAGGAGGCAACCGTCGTCAAGGTCTTCCCGGCATTAAACACAGTGAAGCTAGCGTTGAAGGCGGGGGGGCGTGTTCGCCCTCGCATCTCACCGATGCTGTGGTTGGACTGGAGGGGAGACGAGTTTCCGATTAGCGAAATAAACCTGGGAAATCAAGA
>ADNK01002116.1:0-10000 GCA_000320545.1 Bigelowiella natans CCMP2755
AATATATATATATATATATATATATATATATATATATATATAATATGTATATATCATTTGTGTGCGTCTGTGTATGATGAGGAGTGTATTGATGGAGAATGAGGCGTCCTTTGACGCACACCATTTGAACGTGTTTGCGCAGGGCCTCGTCCGGTTCTGGCACGAGGACAACTACCTGCTGCTCGTGCAGAAGGACTCGCCCGCGCACCAAGCTCTCCGTGAGTGACGTACAGCAACGAGTAGTCACAGTGTGTATTGGAGACCGATTCCATGCAGAGGCGTACACGCATGCGTATCCATGATGGATTTTGCATATTACATGAACCTGCGTAGGCCCTTTGTTTCATAATATACTGTTACAGAGCAAATACACGGGGGCGATGAGGTGATGAGGATAACCCCTGGCGAGTCCCTGGCACCCGCAGGCCCCCCGGTAGCAGCAGCAGCAGAAGGAGAAGAGAGAGAGAGAGAGAGAGAGAGAGAGAGAGAGAGACAAAGAGAGGGAGAATGGGACGATGAGGGAGGGGAGGGAAGGGAGGGAGATGCTGGTGACTTATTTTCAAGCTAATGCTTTGTACATAAGTATCCATCACAAATCAATCTTTGCTGCCGCTCCGCATCTCCTCCATGTTTAGAAGCGAATCGTGATCGGTGCGCAGCAGGAGTCGTGCACAGAGGCCTGTCGCCGCCACCAAATGCGATGCAGTGAGGTCTGGAAACCGTCATTCTCTCTTTTGCACTCCCCCCCCCCCCCCCCCCGCCTTTTTTCCCTCTCTTTGTCTTTCACACTGAAAAATGCCGGGAAACATTGTTCTGTTTCGGTAGTAGAAGGATGAAGAGGCCTGAGGGCGGGGGCGGGGGCTTATCGCTATTACTGTGCATCGTCCGTGTTATATCATCAATGTCACTTCTCACCCTTTCGTCGACTTCAGGGTCACCTCGTGACTTTAAATGACTGCGATGAGATGCGCAAATACGTTCAGTGCGAGGTTGTGTGTTGTTCCTTCGCTGCTAGTCGCTGATGATGATAGATAACTCTGTTGGTGCTGCCACTACTATACATATATGTAAGCTCGTTTGTGGGGGGGGGGGAGGGGGGGGCGTGGTCAGCGTGAGCTTTACCTACCTCTGATTCGTTCAGAATGCTACATGATATTCATATATGTATATATATATATATATATATATATATATATATATATATATATAAAAGTTTAGAGAGAGGGGGAAACGTTGTCCCAATCAACCCGATATGATGATAGTAGTCCCCCCCCAAAAAACTTAAATGCCCCCACTCTCAGGTTTGGTAGACAAATGGGGGGGGAAATCTCCCCACGAAGGTTTTTTGGAGCTAACAGACACATACCCCTTCAAAAAAACATCCTGGGTTTTCGCGCCCTCCACGACACATCACTATTATCATTTTTTTTACTAGAGGACCCATATGAGCCAAGAAAACAGTCCCCCTCCCCCTCATTCTCCTTTTCTTTCCCTGAATAATGTCTGGAAAGGGTGTGGCGAAAGACCCCCCCAAATACCGTAAATATAAAACTGTTCCTGGCATTTATGAAACATAATATATATATATATATATATATATATATATATATATATATGTACATATATTACATATATCATCTGCGTTTATGCGGTCGTGGAGAATCTATCAAAAAAGAATATTCGCCTTCGCATAGAGTTTAAACTGAGGATCTGCGACGTAACTAAGAGTGGGGGTTGCAGGCCTAGTAGTTACCGGTTTCTTTTGTCGCTCATTGTAAATGCCCACAAACGGTAGCTTCCTACTATTTCAAAACGCCAAAATCGCCTCGCTTGGGCGGGGAGGCGTAAAAGGAACGCATTTACTTTCAATCACGCCGTCCGCTAGTGATGATGATTATCACATACACACAAATTCTCCATATGTCTTAGGCAAATGCTTGACGAACACCCATCCTTTCTCGTGCGATGGTTCGCACAAGGTGACGCGTAGATTCTGTCCGTGCGTTTAGGCCTGCAGCAGCAGGATGAAAACCGCGTTGGAACATCGCATTGGAGATGCGCCTACTCATGCTGCAGCTAGCAGCTTACCGGCACTGTACGTAGAGATGGGCATCGAGACGACGACTACATTTGTTTCATGACTGTCGTGACGGTGCATGCTGTGTGGTAGTGACTGCGTCAGTCTACTTGCACAGAACAAGAAATTCTTCAAGTGTGATGACAATACGGATCTCATCATTGGCAGCCTCGCTCATGATGATTTTAGCCAAGTAAAATAGATTTAGACTAATAGACTGATATACGATCTTCGATGTAATGACATTGTGCATTAATATTGTCATCATGCATGTAGCCATGCACGGTGTGCACAGTGCAGATTCTAGCGGTGCATGAGACGGATGCAATGAAATCATTGCATTTTTTCATCATAGCACCCTTGATGTAGCGGTGCAGAGCAGAGGCTACAGCGCTCTCATGTTGTGCTTGTTCGTTTCTGCAATGCATGTGTTACATGCTGGTGAAAGCATGTGCATTGTCACGTGCAGATGTCACAGAGCGCGCATTGTGCTGGCATGCGTGTGCGCTGCGGTGCTCCTTCTCGCTGAGCTTCGCGCAAGTTTTTTTCATGTCGTCGGCCCTGTCCATGACAGCTGTCAGATGTTTCCTCAACCTGTTGCTTTGTAGCTTGTGCATGTTGTGTGTAGTGCACACCGCAGCTTTGCAAACAAGCCATCATGTAGATGACAATTGAAAACAATTCTCGAGAATTCATTGCCAGCACCTTCCTCGGTTCCCTTCCGGATGCACTGGGCGATTCCAGTCAAAATTTTGGTCTTAGACGATGTCGCAAGAGTGGATTTGATGGTATTAATACCATTTATATATTATAAATTATTTTAGATGTTTTACGCTTGAATTTATATCTAAAATCACAATAAGAGACGACGCTTCGGCTTTCGACCGACCTGGGCTGCTTCGTCGGAGCTATTCGCTCGACCGGCCACCGCAGAATGGCAGCGAGTCCATCCGAATCCGGATCCAAAGCATACCAGCGATGCATTCGCAAATATAATGGGTAGGAGGGCCTTTTGGGGCTTGATTGGATTACACTAGTTGTTCTTGATTTTTGCGGTGTGGTGACTGTCAAACAACGTCTCTCAATCAGGAAGATGCAAGGGTGGCGATATATGGGATTAGCTCTTGGCGTCTCAGGGGCTCTTGGATTCTTGATGCCCGGTATGCACGGGCTAAGTAGCAGTAACGGTGTCATATAGATACGGATGCGTGAGGAACAAATGAATATCATGTGTATGCTGCATAAAAATAGTAGCGCGTTCAGTCTACTACGAGCTCTCACTTACTCCGACTAGAATTCACACCTCATGAATGTGAAGTATGTCAAAATCGTATAGGCTAATCGGAGATATGTATGTGATCTCGCAGCTACTATCCCAGCAGCGAAACGTATTTCCATTCTAGCCGGAATATCGTAAGGAATAGTTCACACCCTACACTCTCCCATCCCCCTCCCCGTGTAATTATTTTTTATATCTCTTTTCACCGCTGTCGACACCGTCTGTCAGGGCATCGGGGATGTTCGTTGACTATTTGCTCATTCAGCGACTCTGCATTCAGGTTATCGGGTGGGTGGGTAGCAGAGCATATCCGGGCCCACTTACTAAACTATAAATACACAAAAATAATGACAAAAAATAAAAATCAGGAAACTTCTCCACAGCTCCCTCCCTTACCTGTTCGAAAGCCCGCTAAAAATACAAGCTCTGATGAGTATTGATCCCCCTCGTCACTACGTTCTCCTGCACTGTGCTTTGCCTGGCATTACACAAAACAATGTCTGAAGACCTTAGAGAGATCGGCCGTCCAGCATTGAAACGGAGTATCCTATCGATAGATGCGAGGGCTGCTCTATATTTTTCCCAGCCAATTAGAAGCCTACAATTCTACAGATTTTGGATGTGCGCTGTAGACTTTGTTTAGCAACAAGCGAAATGTAGAAATTCCGACGAAGGTGCATTAGATTCTATCGAAATAAGTGCATGTATAATGTGTCCCGTGCGCATTTCATTATATTTTACTCTTATAGATAATGTAATTATAAATCAGAGTCTCTACAACACAGCTACTAGATATCTATACATCTACAGCAGCGATGACGGTCTCATTGTGCAACTTGATGCGCCGTTGTTGCACATATCGCGCACATTGGCACAACAGAGCGCGACGACTGTGCAGGACACCATCAGTTAAAACAAACATGGACACTACTTGTGCACACAGCTAATTACATAGGTACTAGCTATCTAGCTAGCTAGAGTACACAATGTGATGCACATTGCTAGCTAGATTGCACACATTTCACATTCATTCACATGTGTAGCACTAGTGCCCGACACAGTGTACATTATTGTGCATAGCGAGTAGTTGCAATGAACTGATTGGACATGTGCAGAACATCGGCGCGGTGGTCACATCATGCATGCGCATAGCTAGATGGCAGAAGATGTGTGCATTTCTAAATTTAACAATGTCAACATGGCGCGACTTCATGACATCTAGACATAGCTAGATAGCTATATATGTAGCATAGGACATTTACGATGCACTAATTCAAATTAGCATGCCACTCACACAACACACCGCTGGCTTAGATGGATATGTGCAGGACATCTAGACATGCTAGCCGCATGATCACTGGATGTCTAGATCCATATGAATGTTTGTGCGTATATAGCATGTGTAAAACTCCGCGTTCAGAGGGAAATAAGTATTAGGACCAATGGTACGGCTTTGTTAAATTTTTACATAAAGGACGCATAATGCTGCACTCGTATGCTCAGAGATTTACAATTAACGCAAAAAATGCGAACAGATTGAGGTTTATTTAAATTACGAAAACTAGAAAAGGGCAACAATTTTGACGACTCAGAATAGAAGAAGTGAGAAAATTCGCGCCAGTATCGCTGCGAAAATAACCACTGCCGTTATTATACTTGAGAGGAATGCCAAATCTGCGCATCTGGAGCGCTGAAAATCACGCACAACACCTGTAAGATCATGAACCGGCACAGATTTCGGAACACAGAAAATGATTACCTGGGGCACCCACAAAAGCTTTTGAACATCTATATCCTTCTCCCAACTATTGCATATGCCAGCCACATGGGCTTCTCCAACCACCGCCACAACAGGGTTGCCCTGGTCCACGAAATAGCGGAGTACGTGAGCCATGTAGTCATCGCGCTCGTTTACCAGCGCATTCCGCAATCCAGGAAACCGGCGTCCAAGCAATCTTCCACAAAATTACAAAATTATTTCCAAGACGAGGAAAACCGGAGAAACTAAAAGAATGAAGTGCGAGCGATACCTTATAGACTTATCGGGCGAAACTGGATTCTTCCCGTTCCTCATCACAAACGTCACTAAGAACAGCTGAACAAAACATCTTCTTACATTTGTTTCCTTCAAATCAGAGGAACGCAAACATTCGATAATTGTGATGAAGTACCAGCCAGCAAAGCGCAAGACGATCGAGAGTCGATAACATCGCCCACATTCTTTGCATGGTGATCTGAAAGGGTTCAATAATCAACAGTGCAATTGGCAATACGATACAAGGCGACGATACTTTGTACAGTGATTATTAAAACAGCAATTTAGTCTCAGAAAATTGCCACAAATACCGTGAAGTCCCTGTCTCCAAGTATCAAAGAAGCTCTCTGTTTTCTTGCCTATAGGTGATACAACTTGTCAAAATATATAAAATCTCCCACGTTCACCACCGTCTCGGCAATTCTTGCAGAGATGTTTTGGTATGCAGGTCTCTAATCACCTCCACAGCAGCTTCACGAAACTCTTGGCCAGGTTTTCTATTGGTAGCCTCCGCACCCTTTTGCAGAAATTGACTATACCGCAGAACCATAAATAGAGGACCATTTTCAGCATTTTCTCTTTTGTCATCGTCGACAAAATAAATCAAAGCGGATAAACATAGTACAATTCAAAAGCAAATTTAAAAGCAAATTACCTTAGAAGAAATGCTAGCAATGCCACGCCACCGTGGCCACTCAACGACATTTGACACATGTTTCTGCAGGTTCCACAGTATGACGAGGGAGAAGCAAACTGACGGCTCTTAGAGTCGGAGCTGAGAACGTGCTTTCGCTTCTTGCAGAGCTCCAGCATCACCATCCTTGGTTTCAGAATTTCAATAGCCTAAGTGACGAAAAAGGTTAATGAAATTCAATTTTTCGAATTTCTGTAGGTGAGTAACCCGTTTGGCATTAACAGGAGTGAGATAATGTAGTGATTTTTATAATTAGTATGCAATTACCAGCAGTATATTAACAGAGCGGTATTGTTGTCAAAATGGCAACATCGCACCAAAAATTCGATTGAATATTGAATAGAATTGAATAGAGTAGACCTCTTGTATCCGGCCTTCGCTTTTTTCCACATGTGATGTTCCAATTAGATAAAGAACCCCTCCCCTCGTTTTGGACTGCAAAAATGGCTGAAGTTTAGGGAAAAGGATAACGAATCTAGCTTACATAATATCCAAAACCTTTAATGTGGTAATCCAAGGGGGCAGATGGCTCGAATGGCTTCCACATTCGTCCCAACTGCTTGGGCCATCCCGCCGCACCCTCTTCATTCTTGCTTCTTTCCAATGACAGGCTCAGATTAGTGTGTCATTTAACCAAATCAATATATTATATAATAAAGAATAATATCTAGAACATGTAAATGCGACATGGTATATTTGATGTCGTAGGTATAATAGAATTCAATTTAAACTCTCGGCTGTGAAATATTAAGCATAAAAATTCTGGTGTACCTTCATTCTATGTAATTCAGACCCTAGTGTATACACCAATAAAATGTCTTCTCCAGATTCAACAGATGTTCTAGGATGTATCAAGAGAAAGGATGTTAAAGTTGATTTTATGACCTATAATCTTGAATTTATTTGAGAATATTTTTAACTCCAGGATCTTATGTTGAATGAAAGCCACTTCAAACCTCGAAAACATTGTCGCATACCCAATTCTTCCCATAAATGCCCCCACGGAGTAGAATCCTCTATCCCTGGGTATCTCAAGGTACGACATCACAAATTCTAAGTCGTACTAAAAAACTTGCATCTTTCGTCGAAGCATCGGGCCGAGCCCTGAACGACAAAGTAAAAGAAGCCGTTCGCTTTGGAATCATCGCCTACCACATACATCGGCGCAAATGGGTGATGTGAGCGTCGCCTTTGCTGTGCTTCTCAGTTCTAACGGTGCACGTACTGATGGGCTTGATAAATAGGTTTCACGTCGAAGCTTTGGATAGCAACGCTGACGACCTGGGTCGCGGCTTCCAGCCCACTCCACACCACCTCACACAGCACCTTCGTCTCTGGCAATCGGCTAGCAGGCTTCTCGCCCATGGCGTCGTCCCCTTACAGACGTTTCATCAGACCATCAGCCTTACGACGACAACAAGAGCGAGGGAATAGCTTAGATGGTTTTCAAAAGCGACGCGTGATCACTGGGACTCTGATGCTCGGGTTGCTCCAAAACTTGCCGGTCGGAGGGAGAAGAGCCGGTCAGCAGCAGTGGCGATGATTGTTGCGATTACCCCCCCCCCCCTCATCAACAAAATAAAACGAGGGCTAGAGCTGTGTGTGAAGTCTGATTGGCTTGCTAAGAGAAACGTCGTCGTTTTTCAGATGCGAAAGCGGACCCTAGAGCAGTTTATCTCGAACAGACGACCCTGCTAGAAACGGATATGAGGGTCGCCAACGCAAAAATTTGAAAATATAAGACATTGCAGAAATCCAACACGCCACAACCGGGAGAATATATAACCATGCCGTATATTATCGCAGACGTATCTTACGGATACTGAGATCTCCAACCGAGCTAGAAGCGAACTCAAGAAGAAAATAAAGGCATCAGGGTACGTTCTCGAAATCTTTTCAGAAGTTGTAGTAGTGATATCAACGATGTTTATCATTGCGAATACATAGCCAAGCTTGGGTTGCGAAGTACGCCAAAGGGGGAGCAGTTAAAGGGTTTGAAAGGTAATGTCGGGGACGTCCGTGTTGTATTTGATCAAAATTATCGATCTTGCTCTCTCACTCCCACTCTCCTTAAAGATGATTCAGCACACACACACACGCACACACACACAATGACAGGCACGTTTGAGTTTGTACACGCGCACATGTACGCATAAACTCGTGAAAGCTATACACATTTTGTGAATCGAAACTCATATTTTTCCCTAGAAAATATATGCACACACGTTCTACTGACGGGGCCCCGATCTTACTTATCCATCTATACATATACCTATCCCTCCATTTAGTGCAAAGGACTTCTACATTGCTGTCGATGCTCTCTTAGGATTCTTTGCTGCAGGTTTTTTAAGATATTACCTGGAAAGACGGACCATACATTGAAAACTCTCGCACGCTGTTTTCTCCTTTTTGTTCTCTGTGCACCTTTCAACATGACGTGGCTTCCTTTAACAGATGAAGTGCGTGTTCCGAAGAGACTGGCGAAGAAGGTGCTAGAAAAGCTTGATGAAGCCAGATTGCTAATTGAGGCTGGAAAATAACTTGGTGTAATCGTTGACTGCGGAAATGATGAGTGTGTGTTGCAAGGTCATTATTAGTTCTCTTGCTGCTCACCAACCAGCACATTCTAGCACTGTTCGCTGCAGCTACAATATATGTCAGCAGTGTGTCGCACATGCTGCATCGCAACATACGACACGTAGTTCATTGGGCATTCTAGCATTGCAAAGTTCCATTGAAGCACACTAAGATGTAGCTGCATGTGTAACAAATGAATGGGCATACAATCTGCGTAGTGGCGTAATTTGCTATGCGATACGACGCATGGTGGAAAGCACTTAAGTATGTGTGTTGCATTGCAGCCATTCACACCCAGCACTGCTAGACTGCATAGACAAAGAAATTCTTGATGGCTAGCTAGCTTGCGTTGGCAAACATCGAGCACGTGTAGATCATGATGCATAATGTTTGCAAGCGGTTACAAGTTACAGGTATTCAGCATTGGAGCAAACTAAATACCAATCCTTATATTGCGATTCATTGCCAATACATAATAAGAGGAAATGATTTGTCTACACGCGTATGCGCAATTGCTGGATACGTGCTAGAGTGATACGTCACGAACCTATATACTTGTGCAGCGCGCGCGTCACTGTGTATGTGCGCTTAGGCTGTTGTAGGCATTTGCAACGTGCTTGTATATTGGCCCCGCTGCGTTGCTGTGGTACCAGCAGTGCTATACGTACATCTCAGCTTATAGCTTTTCTTTACAATGCCACTTCTAGGACAAATACGGGCAGCTGGAGGCCGCAGCTCCTCCCTCGCCGTGAGCGGCTGCCATGGCCTCATCGCCATTGCTACTACCACAATCACCTGTGCTGCCGCCGTAGTGATCGGTTTTGACACCCAAGGTTGATGCGAGAACTTCTCCTCGCTTGTTGTCCCTCGCAGTCCTGTCTGCTGACGACGACGACGACGACGACGATAGAGGAATCCTCTCTCTCCGAATTCCATAGATGCCTCCCGTTGTAATCGTTTCTGGGTCGACGCGAAGACGGAGCCCGGACTTTATCTGAAGGTATGTATACATGTATATGTATATATATGTATATGTGTGTGTGTGTGGTGTGCTGAATGACGCTTCATCGTATATATATATATATATATATATATATATGTGTGTATATTATATTATATATATATACGTGTATAGTGTCCATGTGTGAAGAGGTGGGCGGAGCGTATCAAGTGGTGAACACATGTGTGGATCACGGCAACAAAACTACATATTTGGAGAGAAAGGTCTCCATTTGCGCGAAGTATTCCATGCCCGCCTTGAGCACCTTTTGTTGTCGACCGACAATCATATTTCAGGCGAGGGAGAGGGCGGCAGAAAATCACCACTTCGCAACATCA
>ADNK01002113.1:0-19020 GCA_000320545.1 Bigelowiella natans CCMP2755
GAGAGGGGAGATGATCTTCCTCATCGCATTTTTGTTTTCAATTGTAGTAGTAGTTGTTGTTGTTGTTGTTGTAACAGTTTTCCACGCAACAATCTCGACGACGACGACGACGACGACGACGACGACGACAGAGCAGCGAAACCCCCCTATTCCTCCTCCTCCTCCTCCTTCTCCTCCTCCGCCTCTAAGGTCGCTCGGTTCGGCTGATTTCGCAGCGAGGAGTGTATGCGTGCGTGAGAGCGTGGAATGAATACCAAGACAGATCCGCAGAAGTTCCTCCGTGTCTGATGATGACGACATGTACTCGTATCACAGAGAGTAAAGCTCTCACCGCCATCACTACCATCACCATCACCACCATCTTCATCATCATCGACACGATCACTTTTACCACTACCACCACTACTACTACTTCTACTCCCGCTACTGCTACTACTATTACCTATTAGCCTGGCATGAGCAATGGCGCGGATCAACTCGCAAACCGCCTCCCGAATCAAGGCACCCCTGCACGGATGTTAATAAGCAAAGATATAAGATCACGCCCGCAGTAGCTTGTGCTGTCTTGCTCATCTCTATGAACCAGAAGCAATCTACAACACAATCGCACCCTTTTCCCATGAGATATTGGCTATTTTCTTGCAGCAGAGGCACCAGGCCCGTCGCCTGGAGGCAGGCAAAACACGCAACGGCACACGAGGAAGAATCGTGACTTGAATGAATCACATGCACAACTACGTTCCACTCTCATCGCTGCCCCTCCCGCTGTTTGCTGTGTAGCACGCACGCACGCACGCAAAAAAAGGATGTGCCAGCCTCAGAAACAGCGGCAGCAGTAGCAGTAGTAGTAGTAGTAGTAGTAGTAGTGGGTAGAAGTAGTTGCAGTACACTCTCACCATCTTGCACGCGTCAGGACTGAGGAAGCTGCCCTCCCCCGCCATCGTGTCGTCGCTGCTTTTGCCGGAGCAGTCCCTCCTTGTGCTTCTCTTCCTGGTCATTGCAGCTGCAGGACTACCGCTGCTCTGCTCTTTGGAGTGTGGAAGGCGAAGTAGGCTACTACCGTTACTACTACTACTACTACTACTACTACTACTGCTACTATCGTATAGGCCATCAACAATCTTGGCGACGCAAAGGCAGCTGCCATGCCGGTCTGCCACGTCCGCGGATGTTGTTGATGCGCGCTTTGCGAGAATTGGAATGGCGATTTCAGCCATATATTCGGGATCCAGCAGGGCCATCCTGCGCAGCGAATCGGCGGCCAGGCTGCGGACTTTCTTATCCCAGTGCCGACTCTTGGTTGAGAGCAAGTGCGCGATGAGGGGCCTGCGTGTTGTTGTTGTTGTTGTTGTTGTTGGTGGTGGTGGTGGTGGTGTGTGCGTTATTTTTTGGTCGAGTGCAAAGCGCTCCTCGCATTATATATATATATATATATATATATATATATGTGTGTGTGTGTGTGTGTGTGCGTGCGTGTATTCTTTGCCGAAAACGTGCTAGCATGTACTACTATTTCATTCATTTTGTTGATCATGGATTATTACTCCCTGTACTCCGGAAACTTGGCGACAAAGAGCGCGATGTCCAGAAACGCCCTCTTCCGGTTCCCCAGCGTGAAGTAATCGGCTGTGGTGTTGATCACGATGCCGTGCGGAAAGTTGCCCTTTGATAGTTGCAGCCAACACCCGTCACCATCACCGCAAGCGGCAGAGCGAAGGGGGGTGAGAATCGATCGCGCTTTTTGCCTCTCGCACGCTGGCCTACCCCCCCCCTCCTTTTTCTACTCTCAAGAAAAAAATGGCGAGAAAGTTGTGATTTCATTACTCATGTCTCTCGCTTCATCATCCTCCACGCAGTAGTCTTACTACTTCTACTACTACTACTACTTCTACTACTACTACTACTACTACCTGACGACCGACGTGCTCCTGGAACGCTGCGGCGGCGGCCCTCCTGACGTTGATCTCACGGTCAAACACCGCCACGGTCAGGAGCGACTGCGCCAGCATCTGCACATAGGGCTTCATCACGCTGGGAGCGTACGCACGAGCAAAGGCCCAGGCCACGTAGCAGGCCGCATCCCGCACGTGAGCGCCAACGCTGTGGCTGCCTTGCCGCACATCGTACACGAGCGCTTGCAGAGCGCGTGGAACCACCAGGCCTAGCCTCCGGGGTAAGATGAGCCTGGACAACGACGACGAACGACGACGAACGACGGGCGGGTGGTAGAATAAGTCAGTATACACACACACACACACAGAGAGAGAGAGAGAGAGAGAGAGAGAGAGAGAGGGAGAGAAACACACACACACACACACACACACACACACACACACATTGAGACACTCTCTCTTTATGAGATTGATTCCGCTGTCGTAGCTGTGTGCTTACCCCCTCCTCGCCAGCTCCGCGATAGAGAGGCAGGCGCCATGCCAAGCGGTGTGGTGTTCATTGGGCGACACGAGTTCCAACACAGCGACGACGACATCGTCGCCGTGCGTTTTCGGCAAACGACTCGTGATGCGGCCGATGCCCTTCGCCGCACTCCATCGCACGATCGTGTCCTTGTCACAAAGGCCCTGCAGCAGCACCTCGATCGCATCCTCGGTAACATCTTCAGGAAAGGGGTCGTAGTCTTCTTCCTCCTCATCATCATCCCCATCCCCATCCTTTTCATCTTCCTTCTTCTTGGCCTCCTCCTCCTTTGCGTCCCTCGTCTCTTTCTCTTCCTGGTCCTCCCCCTCCTGGTGCTGCTGCTGCTGGTGGTTGAGGTTCTGGATGAGCAGGCGGCGCCCGCGTTGATACCGCCAAGTGGCAAGCTTCACTGGCAGTAGGGCGAGCGCGGCCCTCTGTGCGACTTTTATAGCAAGTTTTCGGAGCAAGCTTGAGCCCGACTGCAGCAGCCTTGTATCCTTAATGACGGCGGCGGTGATGTGCGGCAATACGGCCTGCACGGAGGAGCGCGGGACGAGCCTGAGAATCCCCGCGAGAGCTTGCAACGCCCCGGTGATGAGGAACGCTGAGCTCCGCTTGTCGTGGATGACGGCGGCTGATGGCGGGTTTGGTTGATGAGTAAAGTAAAGCAGGAATAGTGATAATGGTGATGATGATGATGATGTGCGAATGGTGAGGATGTGCTAAGATCCACTCCAGCCATCATCGCAAGTTATTCACGAAAAGTTTACATGATTTTCTACACACACACACACACACACATAATCTATAGACATGTACACGTGGATACTATCGCCGGTTCAAGCAAGGAGCTCAATATCCCCCCCCCCCCCCTTAAACAGACCACAGCTAAACTACTTCCATACCAGCCCACTTGACGAATCCGTCGAGGTGGATTGAGTGCAGGTCTTTCCTCGTGAACAAACGAGCGAGAAAGAAGGACGCTGCATCGCGACAAGGACCGGCATCGTGTAGGTACCTGATGATGATGATGATGATGATGATGATGATGATGTGGGAAGTGAATAGAAAACAACGGTAAAGTGGCGAGCGAGAGAGAGAGAGAGAGAGAGAGAGAGAGAGAGAGAGAGAGAGAAGGGGAGGGGGGGAGAGGGAGAGAGAGGGAGAGAAAGAGAGAAAGCAGGGAGGGGAGGAAGAGAAGAAATATACTTTTTCCCGATGTCCACCAAGCTATCAACTAGAGAGAGGGAGGAGTGCCCGCCTTCTTCCTTCTGGCTCTTGTCTTCCTCCTGCTGCTGCTTGCTGCGCTCTTGATACGTTGAGTCAATGGTGGCCAAATCGAACGGAATCAGCACGATCAGAGACAGCCACAGCAGCAAACCGTACCTATACGAAATCAACGATTAGCAGAACGTCGAGGAGCACGATTAGGGGAAGATGGGGGGAAAAACTGAAATTTGCGTGAGCGTACAAGAATGGAACCCCCCCCCCCCCCTCCCCCACACACACACGCCTATCCATCTATGGTGAGGCAGAAGGGCAGTAAGCGGCAAACGCGTGAAAGGATGCATCCCTACTTCGCAGATGATCAAAGAGATCGAGGGGGGACCGACCTGGTGTGCCACGTCGAATAGTCGGTCTGCTTCTCACGTACGAGGAGCCTGAGTACCGCCTCCAGGTGATGCACCTGTTTTCGATTTAATATTAGAAGGGATCAACAACAGTAGCCGACGACGAGCCAGAGATGTAAAAAAAGGAGAGCTTGCTTTCCTTCAGCAAACGATCTTCGTTTTTTTCGAGAAGACCTTTTTTTTATGCATCTATAGATCCATCGAGATACCTTATGGGGAAGGAAGCCGGTGACTGTCTTGTAACCTCTAGTCTTGCAAATCTCGTAGAAAACCCGCCAAGCCCCTCGAACAACCCTGCAAGGTTGGTTTTGGTCAACTTTAGTGCCTTATCTGCTTCTGGTTCTCGAAGCAAGGATTCTTCAACGAAATGGAATGGTAATATGTAGGAATATGGATGAGAAGAGAGCGAGACGAGAGAGAGAGAGAGAGAGAGAGAGAGAGAGAGAGAGAGAGAGCGGGTTACTCGTCCGGAAATGCAGTTTCCTTGGAATCGCTGCCGCTACCAGCTGAGAGTGACGGCAGGATGAAGACCTGAGGCAATTAGTTGCACGTCCAGATAAGCAACCTTAGTACAAACTTGTACTTTAATGATGGGTCATTCGTATATTTTCATTTTTAAGGTGATTCGCAACTGCTGTATGCACATTGGCTCGGATCTAGTTTTATCGCACACAGACCATAAGTTTATTGATGATTTTTTCCAGGTGAGGGTCAAGTAACTCGCTCTGTTCTTGATATTTTTCCAGCTGCGATTTATGTTCAAGTGGTTCAGCAGATGATTTGCGAAAATCTCCCAAATTGTAACACACACACACACACACACAGACGCCCACACGGACTAACAACGATGTACTTGTCGAACTTACAGTCTTAGCCAGTCGATCTGCCGTACGGGCTGCATCCTTCGTAAATATTCCTGCGCTAAGCGACTGCTCGATCTCTGCAGCCTCGCGCACGAACGAGGAACTGCCCCGGTCGTCCATGTTCACAGGCTGTGAAGGCAGGCAGCAGGGGCGCAACCAAAATTCGCGGGAAAACCGAAGCTCATAAAAAACGAAAACTCGAGTAAAAAACCAGAAAAAACACCCAATTTTCTCTTAAAAAAGCAAAGCGAACTTCAGAACATCGGAAAATTCGAAAAATCTGGGATTCACCTGCGGGAACCGGTATCTCGGGGGATCCCCCGAGACTAGATTAGTCGACGCAAGAAGCACGTAGTGCACATAGATCTACAGAACAAATCCAGCAAATTATTTTAACTAGATCTCGAACAGTTCGCACATGTGGTACCTCGCCGAAAAGGTAGGAGCACGTGTTGCCATTGTTCAACAGCAACTTAGGTTCTCTTTCGGTGGTTTTGCCCAAAATAGGGATCGAACAGCTTCACCATGATGTCCGTGGCCGCATGACGTACACGTTCTGGTTCCACGTTGTTGAGAGTCCTTCGACGTTTCTCCTGTGGTTTCCAGCACTATTTCATGTCTCTCAGACCTGGAGCTAGCAGAAGACCTGTGGAAATGGCCTGCTGAAATCCAACATCATTTGGCCGATGGAGTCCAATGTGCTCATTTCCCATGTTTGGTGGTCATGGCGATCTGAAAAAATAAATCTTCCAAGATCGGCAAGCAACCAGATGTACATTTATCACAACCACTGTGCCCCACAGAAATGCATACGGGTTCTGCAAAGCTCTGGGTGCTTCTGGATTCTCTGAATCTCAGCATACGCAGAGACAAATCGGAGTGATGTTTGAGACCATTCGCCTAGATTTTGAAGCATGGAGCGATTTCCTAATTTCCGTAATTCCCTCACTAATGTCACGTTTTTTTCTGAATGCCCTGCAATCTGCGCGAAACTCTTAACATTGTTGGAAAACGATCCATTATTGGAGTAGAAATTTGGAGTTGTGAAATTAGTTCCCCATGGAAAAACCTCGCAAGCTGTGTCTCACGAGTCCGCTCATTTTCTCTTAGAAATTGACCAATATGTTTTGAGCATTGAACAAAAAGCAACGGGTCATGAACTTCATCTATTTTCCATGGAATTCATGGGTCGCAAGGCCAACAAGCCCACGAACTACAGGACGTCGGAAGATAAAGGTGATCTATCATATCCAGAAAGATGTGAAACCAGTCACAGCAAAACCCCTCGTGTTTGCATGAATAGACAAGCGAATCGATACAAGTAAGAAAGAAACGTCCTAGGTTCCGATACATCTCTGCAGATGCATGCTGACGATCGGTCTGGATATTGCAGTTTGCCTGAGTCTTACCTGCTGTACTCGAGCGTGGGACCCTACTTCTCGTGCCCTTCCCTGCTCATCGCGCCAAAACCGGAAGGCCACAGAATTATGATAGCACTCCTCCTCCCCTCCCTTTGCCTACTACCCCTTCTCCTGGCTTCTCCCGTTTCAGAACAACGCGCAAGAACACGTCTTCCGGAGTTTTCCACCTCGGCACTGCCGAGACAGTCTCAGCATCCGAAAAAGCTAGTATTGCCCAGACGACTCGAAAGAAACACGAAGTTATACGTAACGCAGGAAAGACCGCCTTTAGATTTCACAGATACAGCTACCGCAGGTCGAACTCCTGATGTAAAGAGGGCACCTCTATCACGGATGAAGGTAATCCATGTCTTAAATCGAACGCCGAGTTCCAACTAACCTAGTCGTTTTCGTAAATCTTAGAGAGGTTACACTCCGAGCGAAGCTGTCCTCGGAATGTATAATGCTTTCAACGACCGGAACGCGAAATTAGCTTCATCTTTCCTGACAGAGGATTGCTTGTACGAGGATTTGCTTCTTGGACCAGGTACGAATGTCGAGAAACGATACTGAAGCTAAGTCGCGCGGACTGAAGTTTCTATACTCTTTAGCGACCATCTGCAGAGGCAAAAAGGCGTTCGAAGAGGCACTGAGGTTGACGACACCGTCGTAGACCTTTCGATTGATCCTGAAACGCCTTTCTCCCGTCATCACTGAAGGTATCATCCGGCGTTCGTAATGGGAGAGCTAGACAAGTACCTGCCTTTCAAAGCACCAGGTAACAGCTTACAGACATGCTCAAATGCCTTCAGATCCCCAAACTTGTGACACTTCTTCTTTGCTGCCAAATCAGATTTTCACTTGGTTGTGGACAGTGTAGCTGAAGGGGAAGACTCCGGTAGGGTCGAGCATATGAACAATGCTCATATTCAGCATCAACTTTGTGTTTTCGTGTTCTTGACAGTCGGGGTGGAGTGGCATGTGGAAGTGAATAGGAAGCCGTTCCCGATGGGAAGAGGACTAACACAGGTTTTTGAGTGACGTTGGACGGAGGTATTGGTCTGAACGTAACACCATTTTATGTTGATCTTTAGGCTCGCATATGTTCACGAACAGGGAAGATCTGCCGAGTTGTTGACATCGCTGAGGTACAGCAGCTCATTGAAGAGAAAAGGCGGGTGGTTCAAACGCCTAGAGCGGTTACGTAAATAATAATTGTACACAATCACACACCCAAACACACACACACGCGCGCGCACACACACATGAATAATATATATATATATATATATATATATATATATATGTTTCAGGCTCCGTGGCGTGTGATTGGACTATTCACCGCACCGCTTGTTCAGTTTCTTTTTCGTCCATACGTAAATTTCAAAGTGCCTTGGCTGAAGCACAATCATCAGCCTCGGCCACAGCCTAAACCTGTCGTTGTTCCTGTCAACCCTCGACTCCCAAAACGGCATAGAGGATAAAGTAGTGAATCGTTTTGGGGAGGACGATGACGGAGTCAGCTGCTCGTTATTTGTTCGATAGTCATTATTTTGTCAATTAAGGTTGTATATAATCGAGCCCTATCCATTGCTCACGTGTTCCTAGTCACTCGCTACTGAAGGCAGTTTCTACTAACCATTGCCAGCTGTGTCTGCAGCCACCACAGCGTTTGTGTTTCCACCCGCAAATTTTACCATTGTGGGCAGCGAGTTGGAGGCTTGGAGATTTCAAAAGTGTGTACAGTCCGAGGAATGAACAAAATTCAGCAGGTAATTTTTTATTGCTCGAAGCAAAAGGCAATTTACGCTCCCCGACAGTTTTTTGTTCGTTCGATTTGGTCGGGAGGTCTCCGTGTGTAAATTCTAAGTGTAATACCCTTGTCGTATATGCCGCACGTAAAGATAATCTGTCGTCGCGTGGCGTGCGTGTCGATCAGCACACTGCTATATTTTCATCTAAACTCTTTTTGAAATAGAAATTCCTAGTATTCTAGCTTGATGCTGCATGTTGCGAATGATATGACGGAACGGCATGCACATATACATGCACGAGCTATATACATATGCACATATTACGTATCATAAGAACAGCTATCACATACGCATATGCGCAATATAGACGGCGTCGAGCGTGTCGTGCATACTGGACTCTTATATATAAAATACGCACATGGTCGACCTGCTACTGTGTCTAAAGCGTGGATGTGAGATGTATATAAGTGAACGATGTAGGCATGTGTACAGCATGCACGAGTTGAATTCTATTTGACTGCATGCAATGTACATGTTAGGGTACCCAGTAACCTTCCTCTATAATTATTATAGCTGGTAATGGCGTGGCGCGTACGCACATGGCCGTTGTAGACATCTCCCTTCTATCTACAGTCCTTGCAGAGCGGCAACGCCACTACATATTACGTACATAGTACATACCACTGTCCTAAGCGTAATCCTCACCACATACAACACACGTGCGCGATGGCATGCATGTGAAAACAATCAAATCAAATAACGGTTCCTGATGATAAATGGAATCTACATGACAATTCAAAAGCTAACATTTTGTTAACTGTACGCCTAGATTCTTGGCTGAATAATACGAACTAGTAAGCTTAAATCTTTACAGATAACGTTTCAAATCTATACAAATAAATTTTAGATCCTCGGAGATAAGACATGGGTGAATGTTTCTGGAATATATGATGTATTTTATATGATATATACGTTTGTTAGAGAGAGAGAGAGGATCTTTGTATTATATGATTTTTGAGGATCTTTGTAATATATGATTTTTTTCAAATCTCAAACGCTTAGGGTTCCGAGAAGGGGCGGCGCTCATAACATGATTTTATGTTATTATTCTAGATGTGATGTCGTAGCGGATTTTCCCAGGTGGATTCTCCTGTGTTTGCATTGTGCCAATACGCCTGTCCCGTGACTTCGTCCTCATATTCTGTCCACCCATTGCTTCTCTCGGCTGCTCTCGTGCTCGTGATCTGGCCTGGAGTCATGCAACCGTTGGTTTTTCCTGTACGATGGGGAGTAAAGTAATGATAAGATGAATGAACAAGATGGCACCAGAAAAGATGTGTTGAAACCCCTGAACTTTTGTGTACATGCCCTCATATTTAATCATCGTTTCGCGGCACGACCTTCACGCGCATTCGGACTTGTCGAACGCGGAGATGCCGAAATGCTTCTCGGGGAGAATTCTTGAGTGTTTCCGAGCATAACGTCATCCGTGACTCCGAGGGTCCCCATTCGTCCGATGGGAGGTACACCCACGGCCCCTTCATTGCTAAAAAAGATGCGATATGAAGAGGAGGGGGAGGAAATTAAATGATGCACCAATTGCCTCCTTCCTACTGTGTATCATGCATGCACGTTGTGAATGGCGCGGAATAGGTTACCTCGATGTTTGTGTTTCTCCTCCTGAGGGGCCACAGGCTTCGTTCATTATCTTTACGACTGCCTGCTTGTCGTTGCTAAGCTGTCCTTGAACTGTGACTCTGCCAGCCAGAAACTACAAACGCAAGTATATCAAGCACACGTTATTTTGTGGATTTTACCACGATGACACACAACTGTATTGCTTACTCACCTCTCTTCTCCCCCCCCCCCCTCTTACACTTCTACATAGGTACTAACCTGCTTGCTCGTCTTAGTTTCAGCTGCGATGTTTCGACGGTAGAGGTTCCATCCACATCCAATAAGAATGATAACGCTTCCGACAGCAGCAATAACGACTATCGCAACTTGCGAGTAATCCGAATCGTCCACCTTCTCGCTGTCCTCCTTACTTTCATCACCAATGTCGATGAGGGTGGGGGAGGATACGCTCTCTACCGTCAAGTTTAGTGCTCGGGTAAGATTCTGAACCGGTGTTGTCGCGACCTGGCTAGCTAGTGACTCGCCGCTGTTGTCAACGAAGGTGATCTCTGCGACAATGCTGCCCGGGGAGAAGACAACTACGAAGCTGCTTTCTTCCACGCCAAGCATGTCTGCGAGCCTTCTCTTGAAGCGCCGGCGGAACTGATTATTGACTGAGTCGAAGCTCCCCGTAACCCGAACTCGCAGCCGGTACTGTTTCCGCGCGGTTGGCGCCGTGGTGGGTGCTCGAGATGGTCTTGGCGTCGGTGCTGGAGCCGGGGAAGGGCGCGGAGTCGGCCTAGTGCTGATGCTAGTGGTGGGCCGAGCAGTCGGTTCAGAAGTATCTGAGCCTGGAGACGGGCTCGGCGTTGGTCGCGGAGTTGGGCCAGGAGACGGCCTTGGCGTTGGTCGCGGAGTTGGGCCTGGAGACGGCCTTGGCGTTGGGAATGGGGTTGGCCTTGGCGTTGGGCGTGGTGTTGGCCCGGGAGATGGCATTGGCGTTGGGAATGGGGTTGGGCCGGGAGATGGCCTTCGCGTAGGTGTGGACGTCAAAGGGTCCAGATTGGCTTCCCCCCATGCTGGCGTTGTCCCCACACAACTCTTGCAGGCGTTTGAGAGCCACCAGTGCGGAGTCTCTGCGGGGGAGCGAGCCTTGTTCGCCTCGAAGCTGCCGCAGTCCAGGCACGCATCGTTGAACGACCAGCGCGGCTTCGGCACTGCCGGAGTGCTGATGGGCAGCCAGGAGATGACCCGCGAACGAACGTAGCAGGTTGAGTAGAAGATAGGGTCTTTGGCGTCATTGGTTGTGAGGAACTCCGGATCCGTGATCGTAGCTGCGCGTGCCTCCACCCCATAGCAAACCATAGGACGCTTGCTCTTTGGAGCGCTGCTGGCGATCGCCGTGTGTTTGGCCTCTGACCGAGCGACGGAAATCTTCTTAAAGGCGAGGTAGCGGCCCCCGTTCCCGCGCGCTCGTAAGCGGAGAAATCGCCCCTTCTTACCGGCACAATTAACTAGGATGGGACAGAGCATCTCACCACGGCGACGATTTTTGGATTCACAGTTTTGTGGTCTCGTTACCACCTCGCACACGTCCTCATCGGCGCTACGGCATTGATTGTCTGTGCATGCTACGTCGCTGAGCGCGACAACAACCCCCTCGTCCGATCCCTTAAAAGGTCCCCACGCAATGGCAGGGCCGGTCGGCGAAAACGTGTTGGCTGGGAGGCCGTTAAGCGACTGCTGGTAGAGGTCGAAGATGGAGAAATATCCAGTATTTTTGTTCGAAAGTACGTGAAGCCGATTCGGTTTGTAGCACTTCTGCTTCGCAGTGAAGAACCACCAGTGCGTACATCTCGGCTGGAAAGTGGCACCCGAAGTCTGAGGACAGAAAGGGTAATTACTGATGGGTATGGACGACATACATTCATGTATCGCTCTCGCTCTCTCTCTCTCTCTCTCTCTCTCTCTCTCTCTCCCTCTCTTTGCGTGCGCGTCGGTAGGATATTTGAGGGGTGCCCAACCTCGTCAGGAAATTTAGCGGTCGAGTAGCTGTTCGTTCGTGGAAGATCAATAGAGACATAGCCAACGCCGGAATTCTGATCGTCAAGCTCCAGCTGCCACCAGGCTGCTTTTGTGTCCATGGCTTTTGGCGCCCACGCCTCGGGGTATGAATCTTGCAGACGATCGATCTACACATACACACACACACACACACACACATATATATATACATATATATATATATATATATATCTGATTATATTTATATTTAGGCATGCGTGTGCGAAAACTTGCACATCACAAAGCCTTCTTTGGTTTAGCACAGAATTCAGCACTACCTGGATCCAGTGTATGTCAGGACACAGCAGCTCTTCTTCGGAGCCAGTGGTGTAGCGATCCCGCACGGTCCCGCCCAACGACGTCAAGGTCAAGCGCCCGTCGTTCACCTCCACGGTGATGTACTTCGTCGTGTACATCTCGTCGTTTTGGTTGCGCAGGAACTTGGCGCTCTCCATCGCGCACCCCACCCCCCGGTAAAGGCCATCGAAGCCCCCGGTGTAGATCGTGACGACGTACACCCCGTTAGCGACTGCTATTTCCCACTCATTCATGGCGCCGCCCGGGCACTTGGTTCTCCAGGAGCCCTTCGGCGCCTTCCCCGTTAGAACACCGGTGTTAGACGTGTCGATTGTCGGCCGGTTTGTCTGGATGGCCATATTAATCGCGCATTTCCATCCGTAGCTGAGTCCTGAGTGCATTCGAACAGACACACACTTATTCACTACTCTGGTGCGCGCGCAGAGAGAGAGAGAGAGAGAGAGAGAGAGAGAGAGAGAAGCGAAAGCTTGTACTACCATTGCCACGATCTCCAAACGTCTTTCCGCTGTCAATATTCCAGCCAGTGCCAAGATTGATGGTGAAGGGGTTGCCATTGTACACAGGATTTTCGGGCTGGAAGCTGATCTTTGTGCGATAATGGTTACTGTCGGTCCAAGTTGCGGGATTTGTGTACCCGGCGGGGGCGGACACACTAGGAGAGGGAGGATCGTCCGGCTTCTCATACCTGGGCAAGGATAATTGAAAGGGGGTAGGTAAGATCGCGAGTGACGAGAAGAAAGGGGACAAGTCAAAGGAAACCTCCCCCCCTTCTCACCAACTCATCATTTATCCCCACTTACAGAGTCCAGCCCGTCGTCGCAATAAGATTGGTGTTGCTCTTTCGGCAGACCCGAACAGTTTTGCCGCTACCCTTGGAAAGGGTACTGATATCGGCCCCATTGTGCTGCCAGGCAATGGCCCAGCAGTCCCCGTGGATGCACTCATCGAGCGCATCGATGAAGTTAGAGAAGGTCGGGCCTCGATTGCAGCGCGTATCGGCCCTGACGGCCTTGGCGCTGTTAACAAATCGGGTCCAATTGTACGTAGAGGACGTCTCCGTGCCGGTGTGCTTCATGTAGGGCGACGAGAGGCTAAACGGGAAAATATTAGGGCGGGGGGGAGCACGAGGAGGAGGTTGAAGAAATCAAGCGAGTTGCAAGTTGCACTACTCTCATTGAGGGGCAGGGGGGGGGGGGGGAGAGAGGAGAGAGAAAGGAGAGAGAGGAAGAATACGTTTGCAGCATCATTACCCAACGCCGATATAGTCCCTCGGCCATCGAAGACCGGTGACGTCAGGCTCGGTGACGGGGGAGAACGGGATGGCCCTAACATCACTCACGCTTGCAAGGGATGCGGGGGCAGGAAAGTGCGCAAGTGGCACGACGTTTAGCCCGAGGTTCCCAAGAGCCTCTCCCCTGCCTGCAATCTCGAGCTGATTGAGGCAAGTGCTCACGTTGTCAGTAGCAGGGTAGATACCTGCATGATATTTGATATTGTATTCACCGCTGCAAGTTGGCCTTAGAACCCCCCCCCCCCCTGAATCTCCTACATCCCTCTCCCTAAGGCTGATGTTCCTGCTGCGTGTTCCTCACCGGTGGCGATGCCGGCTGGCTGCACAAACTGACAGTGGTCGATTCTGTTGATTTCGTACGTTCCTGTGTCGTTGCCGTAGATAAGTTCCTGCGGTACCTATATTATATATATATATATATATATATATATATATATTATAATGTGTGTGGTGTATAGCGAAGCAGAGTAGAACCTGGCTGAAATGCGCATGCACATCGACAGCGTCATAGTAGCCGTTCCAGAACCAATGCACGATGTGGTGGGCGTTCGTGCCCTGTCGACGGGGCACTGGCATGCAGATGATGTCGGCATCGCGAGGCATATGCGCAATATGCGGGTATCTCATCGCCCCGATGATCCATGGGTACTGACATAACAAAACGAGAAATCAATTAGTCCTACGTCGGGTGCTGCATCGTCGTGTCGCTACATATGCTGCAAGAAAGTGCAACCTTTGGATTGTCGTATATAACGTAGCGATCCTCCTGCCGAAGATTGCTCTTCCACCGATGCAGGGTTCCGGAGGGATACTTGGTGTGATCGCAAAAGTCGGCGTCCGTTGGCTGCACTGCCCCGGTGAAATACGCTGTGTTCTGGCATGCAGCGCCGTCGCGACACCAGTGCAGTCGCGGCTTAGTAGCTGCCTGATTGGCCGATGCGGGAGCGCTGTCGACGTAGTCCTTCACCCAGTCCTTGTACTCATTCTGCCATATGTAGTCCTCGTCGTCGCCGTTGATGATTACAAAGTAGGTGTCGCGGCCGTGGCCCGTCGCCCATTTGACGGCCATCTCCTGCCCGGGCCCCAGCTGAGCGTGCACGTCGGTGGATCGACGCTGGCGGAAGGGATTCGTCGTCGACGCCTCGAACATTGCCCGCCCGGGACTACGGAGCCAGTTATGCGCCGCTGCGGGGCGCGCTTGCAGGAGGAAGGCCGTAGCTGCTGTCAGCGCCGGGGACGCACCCCGAAATAATGCCCCCCCGCGCGCGCCCAGCAACCCCATGACTGCGAAAAGAATTGCTGGTGCGAATGCAGCTGATGCCTTGACAGGAACGCTATCAGCCTGAGAGTGGCGATTACTACTATCGGGAATTCCAGCGGTTTTTGACGCAGCAGCCCCTGCTGCCGGTTCTGTAGACTCCTTGTTGACACTGGACGGAGCAGCTTGCAGATTGGCCGCCTGCGACTCTTTACACGGACAGAAACGCCTCGCGGATGGATGGCTGGAGTAGCAGCTGGCCTCGAGGCGATAAGACGCGCCGGGAGCTGAGACGCACAGAGACTTTGGAGAAGAGCTGGGGGACAGGGAGGAGCTGATGCCGTTGTAGAAGCACGCCCCGGTATTGTCCATGGCCGGCGCTACGGAGGCGCACGAGGGCTTATACGGTAGTGGGCAACCAGAGATCGATGCAAGCGTGGACTCCATTCCTGTCGTTACAACACAGACACAACACACAAGGCGAACGAGAATGTCGCATTCAGATGAGGGCTGCAGAATTTGGAAGAGGAAGGAGGGGTTTGGAAGGCAGTTGTCAGGTCCTTATTTACCGTTGGGTGTGTTGACTGCTGCAGCCCTCAGCGCTGCCCCATCGCATACTTTACTTCCTCCAGCCATCGATGCACAGAATTCAGAGCAAGAGACGCCGAGTGGGGCCACGCCCCAGGAGGGAGAGGGCGAGGAGGAAGGTGGAGATGCTTCGGTGAGCTGGAGGTCCGTACCCGTGCCTGGAAAGTCGCCCGTTGGAATCGCTTTTCGGATGTTGGGCTCGACGCCGTTAGGGTAGTAAAAATAGCCTACGATACGCGCGCGCGCGCACACACACACGCACACACATGCAGATTCCCAAATGACCACAAATATAAATTGAAATGTAGCACACTTTGTGTGTGTGTGTGTGTGTGTGTGTGTGTGCGTGTGGGTGGCGATCAAGCCCAGCGGGTTTGACAGGAAGACGTACCAGTATTCGCTGGGCCTATCTTAATGAGAGCATGAAAAGTAATCGTGCCAGTTCCTGCGGGGGGTGCTTTAAAACGGAACTCAACCTGCAACGGCTTCAAGTCGGCCTGGGCGTGCATGATACATTCCTGCCATAGCCAGTGCCAACAACACCACAGGTATGTTAGAACTACAAACATAAGTAAAATTATTGGCCGGCCACTCACTAAAAATACATATTCCATTTTCATAAGACCACCCATGTACGGAAATGGTTATGCATATGCATACAAAGATTCCGTTAGATTCGAGAGACCTTTCCCACTGTCGGGTTCCAAAACTCCCGGTTCTCGGCGTCATTGCCGGTGGTCTGCCACTGGCCGACATGGCGAGAGGAGGAGCTGGACGCATGCAGGACCAGCCCGCGATACTTGAACGGGTAGCGATTCACTTCGAGCACAACTGTTATCCATTCCTGGGGCACGTAGGATGTTCTGCCGGTATCCTTGAGGCGCAGCGTATACATGCTCGAGTATTTCGGCCGCCCAGCCCAGTTCATCGACAAGATGACGTTCTGCCGGCAGTCGAGGAAGTCACCCTTATGCCAGTCTCGAGGGTCGCAGCCGATATCGGCCATCGCGTCAAAGCAGTACGGAGCGCCGGAGCCTAGCTTTCCGTTGGACGCGGCATCTGTTGCGACAAACAAGTTATATGCAATTACATATATATATATATATATATATATATATATTTATTTATTTATACAAATAAGCTCGGGTATCAAGGGTCATCGTCTCATTTCAAAATGATAGAACTAACCGGTAAGTGAGGCGATTGCTCCGAGGCACAAGACCCAAACGGCAATCTGCTCGATCCTGCGCATGATGATACGCGTCTTGTTCGTTTGGGAGAGGGAGAGGGAGAGGCCGGAATGATGCGTGGGTTATATTCGTTAAGATAGAAAATAGAAGGGAGGGGACGGGGTAGCGCAGGCGGTGCTATCGTTGTTCTCTTCCGTGTTTTTTATGTTCACGCTAGATGGGATGTGGACAGCTGAGAAAGTGGAGTGAGACTCGGATCCTATCTCAGCCCCATATCTTCTGAAAACGCCCCCCCATTTCCGCAGCCGGTAAAGTCTGGGGACGAATTCCATGAAATTCGCGGGCTACGCCGCGCACGTGCAGAGAGGCGACTCCCAGCTTCCAGCACGTGGGAGGAAACGAAGAAAAACGCCAAAAGAAACGCCCATTCCGCTATTTGAGACGTAAAAAACAATAGTTTTTTGAAATTCGACAACATTTCAGAGTTGACGCGAATCCATTTATTCCCGTGTGAACCAGACGTTTTTTGCCCCAAAACACCTGGCATAGAAAGTGTGTCTGGATTAATGCTCTGCGACATGAAAAATGGTAAGTTTCATCCCGGAATCCGACCTGTTTTTATCAGAGAACGATGACACGTGCCGCGTTGTTTAATTTCCATGCAAGCTCCAGACAGACAGACAGATCGCATTAGTTCGGGATAAAAAACGTTATTATTTTTCCCTTTGCACTGTTTACTGGTGACGTACGATGCGATGGCCCGTCAAGGCATAACGACGGCTGGCTTTACACTGATCACAAAGAAAGAACTGGGCAGATGATCTCGATTGTTGTGGCAGTTGTGGCTAGGTGTTTTTAAGGATGGACATAATTTGACCTCAATTTAACAGGGACATGGCAGAGTGCCCAATCGGGATCCGCGATTACCTTCAAAGACAACCAAATAATTTAGATAAAAATAATTAGGATATATAATGCTTTATAAATTTTCTAAATTCGCACACAACACAAGTCTCTGAGGGGCAAACACCCAAAAGCACTCTATTTCCTATCGGGCCTGCAGCCCAGGGCGGAAAGCGAGCTCTGCAACACAGCCTGGCTCTGAGTAGAGGGCTGTCCTAGAGCCCTTCCCTTCCGCCACTACACCCGTAAAGGGTTTATGAGGCTGGGTGCCAAGGTCCTAGTGAGAGAGATCATTTCCCTGAATTGTTGTTGAGATACATATGTTTTCTCCTCCTCCTCCTCCTCCTCCTCCTCCTCCTCCTATTATTATTATTTTTGTGGCAGTTCCCTCTCGCCTTGCTGATTCGCAGCAGTCCTTTCGAAATCTTCTTCCTGGGGATCATCACTGGCTTCGGGTAGGAGGGACGGGGGATGGGCGAGCGGAGGGCATAAAACTCATTTCGAACCAACATGGCTCGGCGTCGTTGATCGGGCTAGGGAGAGCTTCCTTGTTGCCGTATAGATGGCCAGTACATGTCATGTCCCGCGTTAGCTATATCACGATGTTTTGGTCAACCTATATCTTGTGTAAGGTTATGGCTCGTTTTGACGATAAATCTCTGGTCCACGGGGATATTGTTCTCACCGACATTGCCCCCGACGCCACGGATTACCGCTCGTTCTGCTGCGGTGCCTCCGCCAGAGTTCTCGAATCTGTAGGATATTGTATCTACCTCTTCCTCCTGCATCCCCCCCTCCATTCTCTCCACGCACCTGACACAAACGCAAAAGTGTGAATGTACACAATTTTCATACCTTTATATTTTCAACACACGCGGGTCAACGTACACCGCTCAGGCCACCATACACGAAGACGGTGCACGAAGAGGACGATCATCATGGCAAGAGGAAAGATGACGGTGTTATAAAGAGTATCGACGAAAAGACCATTGACGATGAAAGAGCGGCCACGTCTTCCGCGTCATCCAGCACACCTGCAGCATCACCAGTTTCATCGTCATCATCATCATCTTCAGCAGCAGCAGCGGCATCATCGTCATCGAAGACAGAGAATGCCCACATCCCTGACAACGGGGAGAACGATCAGAAGGAGATGTTCTTCGACCTCCTACCCCCCCCCGGCTCAGAGCACGACGGCGATGACAGCAACGGTTTGTAGTGAGTGGAGCTTTGACAGCCTGTACCAAGATGAGAATTCTCTGTTTGCTTGTGTTGCGATGGAGTCGTTAGCTAGCACATGATAAGAGGGGCGGTTCTAAGAATAGCGCCACGAAGCTGCACATTTTAAAACTGTTGGGTTCATGTTCCCTTTCTTCCTGGCATTTACTGACTACTACTACTACTACTACTACTACTACTATTACTACTCTTTCAACTACTTCTACTGCCACACAGGGGTAGTCGTGCATGCGGGACTCCCAGTCATTTCTGAGGAAAGATCAGCATTGCATATAGGTGAGGTGTGTGTGTGTGTGTGTGTGTGTTTATGTGTGTGTCATCTCCTAAACAAAGCCAGTCATTACTTATACCGTGCTAATTACTGGCAATCGTAGGACTTGGGGCGGGGGGGGGGGGAAACAGACTCATATTCACAAATAACTGCCCGCCCTCCTGGAACGCAATGACGAACTGCGCGTGTAACACATCGCAGTCACACAGGATGAGCTG
>ADNK01002111.1:0-15634 GCA_000320545.1 Bigelowiella natans CCMP2755
TCAGCACCACCACCACTAATACTAATACTACTATTCCTAATACTACAGACAGCGATCTCCAAGAGAGCCCTCCATCGTTTGGGCCACTAAATTGCTTGTCCTTCGCTTCTTTTCGACAGGAGGACCAGAGTAGGAAGGAAGTTGAGGAGGAGGTGGAGGAGGAGGAGGAGCTGTATGCCTTGTAGAGTCGCTACTACTAGCGTCTTGCTGCTGCTGCTGCTGCTGCTGTTGCTGCTGCTGTTGCTGCTGTATGGGCTCTCGTTGCTGGTACCCCTGCCTTCATTTTCACCCCCACACACACACACACAGAGAGAGAGAGAGAGAGAGAGAGAGAGAGAGAGAGATTTTTTAAAAAGAGATGTGATGAAAAGTAAGAAGAGAGAGGTTGGTTTTTACTTTTTTGGGAGGAGGAGTAGGATTGAAGGTAGAGGGGGGGGGAATGAACTAGCTTAGGTTCTAATCATGCACGACCCAGGCCACTAAATTCCGTCTTTGATGTCCTCAAATCACACAGCTCAATATCTTCTCCAAATTGAAACGACACCCAAACCTCCTTTTATTCTATGGCATCACGACAAACCAAATTCATTTCCTCAGCGAATACTGCGCAAAAGGTAATATGGTGAAATCTCACTCTCACTGGAGTTACACCGTGTACCAACAAAATCTATGAAACAACGAATTGATGGCACTCTGATGTTTATGAGTTGTGCACCTCCCCTCGTATGTGCTGCCGCATATCATCATAGACTGCTGCTCGTTCCTTCATCTGTGTAACCTCTCCTTCTCTTACCTTCCAGGTAGCTTGGATAAGCTGCACAAAGATTTAGATTTGGCTTCAGAAGATAGGTTTTGGCAAGTTGTAGAGGGCGTCCTCAAAGGGCTTGCGGCCCTTCATAAGAGTAGTTCACCGTATTCGTTTCGTAGCAGATTGGTTATAGAAGTTATAGGGGCGTTCGTTGTATAGGAGTCGTAGAAGCATTTGAAGATTCTTGTCGTCGTAATCGTTGTCATAGCAGATTATCGTGTTAGTTACAGTTGAAGGAATTTTGGTAGTAGTAGTAGTAGTAATAGTAGTTTTAATGTATATTTTGTGGTCGAGACATAAGGCGTATCCCCAACAGGCTTTAATAATTGCAACATCATCGCAGGTGGGCTGGTTCACCGAGACATTGCGTGCCGCAACCTCTTCATGAAAGAGGATGGGAGCGTGGTCCTTGGCGACTTTGGCTTGTCAAGGATCACGGTAGTTTTTGTGTATGTGGCGCTGCCTCTACGTAGTATCCGACGAAGATATAATTGAAGTGCTACTTCCACTCAAACTATTACTACCTCCTTTTTATGACCCCGGTGCACCAATCCTCCTTATTTTAGACTCGCGCACTTGCTCATCTTCCCCCCCCCCCCCCCCCATCCCCTCTCTCTCTCTCTCTCTCTCTCTCTCTTACCCACAGGATGACAGCAACATCTACAGTTTGACCAAAAGATCAATGATGCCGTGGTGCTGGTGTGCACCCGAGACCCTGCTGCAGAGGGAGCACAGAGAAAAATCCGATATCTGGATGTTCGGTGTGACTGTTTGGGAGATACTGACAAAAGGGAAACATCCGCAAAAGGAGCTGTCAAGCCTTGAGAATTACAAATCGGAGCTTAAAAATGGACGGATGCCCCTCAAGGGGCCTGAGCTATAATGAATATTTTTCTTACTGTTCTGTCTTTCTCTCTCATGACGTTTGTTGAGGAATTTTGTGGGTGTTATGCGGCATCAGATCCCTGAAGGCCCTCCTCGAGCGAAAACGTTGTTGAGATTGTGCTTTCAATTTGATATAAAGGTCTTGAACCTTTTTTTATTCTCTCTCTCTCTCTCTCTCTCTCTCTCTCTCTCACACACACACACACATTTTCGTCTTCAATTTTATTCTCTCTAGATGCAGACAATATGCACGTATTTTTGTTCGTTACACAAGGAAACGATTTCCCGATAAACTCATTATTTTATACACATGTGTTGTTTAGGAGAACAAGAGCGGTGGACCTGAAAGAGTCATTGTTGATACAACGGTGAGAAGGATGAAGTATACAAAAGTAACCTGTGTAGCGATTCGTACGTAGAGCCAATTTGTCACACACCGTATTTTTGTGTATGTGCATGTAATCTTCCGGAAAACATTATATTTACCCATGGTATTATCGTCGTCATCACGTCTATCATTCTGCAACAAAATAGAACCGCCCCACTGCATCGGAAATGATTCAGAAACTAGCTGGTTGGAGTAAAGAGGGCATTCAGGATGATGACCTCAAGGAACAGGCCCATGATAATGGCTATGATGATGGCTATTATAATGCCCTTAAAGCGTAAATTCAGGATTCAATGCCATGACATCAAGGAACACAACCATGACAATTCCGTTGAAGACGAAGTGTGAACTCATGACAGATGTCGAATCTGGTGGAAGCGTTCTGCACCGTGGCTCTGCACCCAACATGGTGTCATTTAGGTGCGATTTGTCCGCATGGCACTTTTAAATGTGTGCACCTTGCTAGCTTGTCACAGAGTCCTGCACGTCATCACCATGCATCGATCGAGCTCGGTGTGTTGTTAGGTTTCCAACTGCATGATGGGTGTGCTTGCATGCGTGTTGTGTGTGCTTGCCAGCTTGGCATGCATGTGTGCACTGCGATGTTCGATGACAATGTTGATGCCGCGTGCTTGCATTGCACATCCACGCTGCCGCTGCCAACATGGTGGACTGTCAGCGTTGTCATGGTTCTGCCATCGCGCTGATGCGCTGATTGCGCCTCCGCACAGCCGCTGAAACGCTCACGCGCACTCTGCAAGGTGACCTGCGAGGTCCATGGCACGTGCACACACGTTCACAATTGAACTGCGTTTCGCACTTTGCAAGTGTCATTCAACACTTTCTAGCTTTAGGAGCGTGGTCGGTCAACACTGTTTTTCCCTTCTTGGTTCTTGCCTGTTTGCATGCATTGAGTGTTGAAGTGAACGTGAACCACAATGGTAACCTTGAACATTGAATCACATTCCCTCATTCACATGTGATTGTTCATTGCATCAAACATTGAACATTGAACGTTGAACACTGAACCAAGCATTGGTGCAATCACAAATCACACGAGCACGAACCACGAGGGAGAATTGCAGCAACCAGTGAAAACGTGCGTCGACGAACAATGAACAATGAACAATGATCGTGTGGACTTGTGAGTCCATGTGCACTGCAGCCACACTTGGCAATTTTTGGTGCATGTGTCGTGGCCTGTTTGGTGCCTGTGTGGATGCGATGTGAACAGAGCACGTGTGCTTTTCAAGTGCATGTGGTGTGCGTGGGTGCACGTGTTCTCTTGCGCGCACGTGCCAGCACGCGTGTGGACTCACAAGTCCACGTGTGATGATGAACTGCATTTCGAAAACGTTGCAAGACGTTTGCAGTGTGCGAAGTGCAGTGCCTCGAACAGTGAACAACGAACAATGATGACAAACTGCACCACTCATCAAAACGTTGCAAGACACTTGCAGTGTGCGAAGTGCAGTGCCTCGAACTGACTTTGGTGAGAGGTCTGACCAGTGAAACCAGAAGGAATCAAGAATGGCATTCTGGCCATCGAGGAGCTTCAAGGTCTCATTTCAGGACTGAGAGATCTTCTCCTAGGACCAGGGGATCTTCTTCTCCGATCCCTCGGTCCACGACGGTCACGATCCCTTGAATCGTCACGCCTGCGTTCTTTCGAACGTTTCCTTTCCGTTGAATCGTCGCATCGACGACGATCCTCTCATCGACATCTCTCATCAGCATCATCCAAAACATCACGTCTGCGACGATCTTCTCGTTGTGTCAATTTGCTTCGAGAGATTCCTCGAACTGGCTTCAGGGAGGTCTAGCTGGTCGAGAACAATGAACAATGAACAATGAACAATGAACAATGAACAATGATGATGAACTGCATTTCCAAAATGTTGCAAGACATTTGCAGTGTGCGAAACGCAGTGCCTCGAACCAGCTTCAGTGAGGACTGCTGGACTGTGTTTTTTTCAAATTGGCACGATTCAGCCAATGTGAGACAATGCAGCTAGCAGCAATGTGGCGACGGCGCAAGGCATCCACTCTGAGTAGGAACTTCCTGAACGCTGTGTCTGCACGATGATCTGTGTTTGGATCATCCGAAGGAGCACCCAGCAAAACTTTGGTTTTGGTGGAGTCAGGAGCATCAAAGAACGAACAACAGGCAGGAGAAGCTGGGCCCAGAGCTGCTCTCATGCTCGAGAAAAGTTCATTTCTCACAGCATTTGAGTGAGCACAATGATGGATGAGGTGGTTGACACTTTGAACAACATCAGCATTGCAAAGAGGACAGACCGAGGAAGAGGGGGGCAGATTGCAAATTTCAGCCCTGAGACGATTCAATGGTGCAACATTTCTGCAAGAAGGAGGCCTATTTTCATCCTGCGACAAGGATGTTATTGTTGTCGCTCTAGGATGCAATTCGGATCCGCATCGGAGGTACGAGCACTCCCCTTCCGCTCCCGAAAATGACAAGCTTTGCTTCTTACCCTCCTCCTAGTTGATGAATCAATCCTGAATGTGAGAAAATTCAGGGATTCCCTGGAAGATCTGGACCCTTGTTCAGAAGAGCAGGTGGGACACGATGCAGTTTTTGCAAAGTTGACACTCTGAGTCTGCAGAGACGGACAAGAATGGAAAAGGCTTTGAAGCGCGATCTTGCCAATGTTCTTGAAGTAGTCCCTCAAATACACGAGGCCATTTTCGGCTCATCGCTTGATCAGGGTTCTGCTGCACCAGTTAAAATTCAAGCTGTGTACACCCAAGCGGCAAATGGTTTTCTCGCAACGAAATTGGATATTTCCGATTTGTCGGAGATAATTCAACTCAGTGTTGAAGTTTTCGGTGCATCCAAATATTCCAAAAGCGAATGGATTCGAAGATACCGCGAGCACAACGGCTGCATCGTGGGTGTGCGCACCGTGGAAGACAACCTGGAGTCCGGTGTTCGAGAGATTGATGACAGCAATGAAGAGACCAAAATAGCCATAAGAAGAAAGGGTAAAATCGTTTGCTTCATCATGGCGATAGAGAGAAGATTTGAGCACAACATCAACAGCATAGATTCTCCCTTATTCCTGCACATTTGGATGGCCGCAACCCACCCGGAGTACCGCAAACGTGGTCTATTTTCTCGGTGCTACGCCATGATTGAGGACATTGCTAGGAAGCGGGGATGCAAGGGCATGACCCTTAATACGTATCCCTCCAAATTTCCACAGATGTATCGTCTTGCTACGAATCGCTTGGAGATGAAAATTGTTGGGGAGTCTCCAGCGTTCAATTCGCACCTTACTCTAATTGGCCAACATTTGAAAGTAGATCAAACTTCTACATCCGAAGAGGCTAAAAAGAAGCAGCAGCAAAAGCAGCCCTCTCATCCGTTGGATGGAAAAGTTAAGGGGGTAAGCTCTTGTGTAGCGACAGGGACGATAAATGGAAAAGTGTGTCTGAGGAAATATTTGTTCCCACGTACTAGAATCAATCAAAATGTAAACTCAAATCTATACACATACACGTCTGAAGCTTTAGACAGTAGTGAAGAATGCGTAGCATCTAGAGTACAGCATCGCAGGGGTAGCGGCGGCGGTGGAGACAAATAGATGTGAGGTCTGAGGCTGATGTATATCAGTAAATCTGGAGATCCAGTAGATTCTGCTCGTAACAACTAATGTAGTCTAGTGTTAATGGATTATTCCAGAGAGCGCAACGCAATAAGCGGGAAGATCTAATGATTTTCCCATTCTTGTGTGCAATTTTATTTGCAGAGCTAGAGTTAGGCGATATCGAGACATGTATAGATGTATAGCTAGATAGCTGTAGTAGGAGGACAACAAACATTATACGTACAGCTTTCGATGTAAAAGTATCTATAGCTATACATTTCGGCGATGACAGTGTGCTGTTGAAGCGCGATACATCTGTCGTGCAAATGCATGTTTGTCGAGATGTGTGTGCTCTGCTGTTGCTATCATTTACGTATGATGCAGGGGCTATATGCTAAAGTAGAAAAATATAGGCGGTTTTTCAGCTTTCAACACAGCATGATTCGATAGAATTAGCTTTCAAACTAAAAGTGTACTGCAATTTACTCTTATTTAACGTACACATGTGCGCATCTACATATACCAAGGCATTGGTGAGGACACATAGAGCATAGCAACCATTGCGATAATGGAGGACTGTAACAACGAATTCCATGACGCTATTATTAAATACTTGATACTGTCTTCGCATGTTTCAAAATGAGAATTTGTTAAATAGGCAGATGTAACATCCCAGATGAAAGATGGAGCAGAGTCTATAGGTTTCTCAACACACGGCTTTGTGGGAAGCCCATTCTGCAATAAGCTGGGTATCGAATTGATTCTCCAGAGCGGATCGCAGTTCACCTTTCAATGGTGAGGAGGATGAGGTTGGAAGTTGGAAAATGATTAGGTATGACTGTAGATTGAAAGCGTATTTGCGATTCAACGAAAACATTTTATATCTACCCACCCCAATTCTTGATCATTTCATCCACGTGCTTCGTGTGCATCTTCTCATACTGGGATACAACTCCTATTGGTCTGATTAATATCCCACAACATACATATATGATCATTTGGAATGTTCTCTCGCGTGCTTGCATAGAGTTCAGGAAACTTGCTTCGAGAAGTTTGCAACATCGTCATTATCATCACCGCCGTTATCACCAATAAACATCTTCATCATCATAAAACGCATTTATCTGTCTGTGTGCCCTCACGTCTTGAGCTTCAGGAAGTTCTGGATCATTGACAGTTGCTGAACTTCTTTATCACAGAAATCCTGAAAAGCGAAAGGGGGGAAGGGGGGGCATAAATAACATGTTCAAATTCCTTCTCATGGATCAGGAAAGAGTACGATTCTCTACCTCATACTTCAATTTGATGACAAGGGAAGGCTTGACCAGCTTCAGAAACTCAGCTCGAGTCTCCTCGTGCCTTCCGTGTCTGATATTAGAATTGGGAGGGGTGATGATAAATCGCAATCGGTGATTATATGGTGATGAAGATATTGCTGCACAGGTGAGGATGGCGACAGTCTTATACAATCTCAATTTTGGGTTTTGCGATTGTTTGTTCAGATGATTGCTCATAAGTCTCGATCAAAAGACGGTGTTATATGCAAAAATAGGAGGTCGAAGGGGGGGGGGGGGTAGGGAAGGGGACTACCTTGCAATACAATTGCTTATGTAGTCAATAGGAACAACATAACGCTTATCATCACTGAACGACTTCTGATTGAATCAATTGTGAGCAGGAGCAGCCACATATTCTTTAATTGGAGGTTCAGGGTTGATTCCAGGTGAGTTCATTAGTGCGACCAAAAAGCAACGAAGCATGATTAACTCTCTTACAGGGAGGAGAAGACGGCATAATACCCGATTCGGATGCTTTTCAGCCTCGATGGAACTCTTCTGATTCACCATACCCGCGGCGTGGCGCTGGCTCATGTCATAGAGAGAAAAGCACCTTCGGAGCGCGTTCATACGTTCTGCAAAGAATATATATCTCGCTCATCAAAAGCACGATGAGTAAGGGGAACAAGCAAGTTTACGAATCGAGATGATCTTGATATTCTTTTCATTGATAAACTTCGCGAAGGACTCGATGCTCTTGTGGGAAGCTCGAACGTCACCAGCCTGACGAAATGTTTATTATTCGATGGTTAGGGACATCCCCCATGAAAAAATGCATTAGTATACACATTTACCAGCTGATTCATGTGCCATTTGACTCCAATATATGTCGCCTAATAACGATTTGTAAGTGGAGGAAGATTTCATTTGGGAAGACAGCTGACATAAAATATGGTTATCACGTTGGAGTCAGGTGGATTCGTGAGCACTTTAAGAAGCTGTGTGGTAAGTGGTGTAGTTTTTTGCAAGACGAAGTCCTGAAAGGGAACATCCTCAATTTAGAGTTGGTATGTTTCCAACAAAATATTGAACCTTATCAGTGTGGGAGATGCAGTGCTGGAGATCATCCTTGCTTCTGGGAGTGAAATTACAAGAAATGTGTGGATGTTGTGGGGAGCAAATTCTTCGTCTGTGGGGTGTTACTTGAAGCATTTTCCGTTGTGAAAGTAAATTTCAGGGTTCCTATGTAGTAGGTTGCCTGCAAGAAAGGGTCATTCCCAGGAGGAATATCGTGAATTTGACATCATTAAAAAAGAATTGCATTTTTCAGTACCAATCCATGTACTTCCTGTTCGAGGAAGGGTGAGCAGGATGAAACGATTCACATCGGCTGCTAGCCTGAAATTTATCCAAATAACATGGCTGTATGCACGCGTGCGTGCTCACAGCGTGTCCTTCTCTACCTCTCTGTCTTTCGCAAGCTTTTGCCTTGCAAGCCATCCCCGCTTCTGAGTGTCAGACTGGTCTCTGGGGGACACCAAATAACCGAAGAATCAGAAAAGTTGATCTCAAAAATAGGTTTTTTAGCGAGCCACCTTGAGTCCAATGTGCATCAGCAAAGAGGGGGAGCAGCAAGAGGAGAAGGGACATCGGAAATCAATTTGGGTATCCAGCCTCCTGGCAGGTGAAAACGCAGCGGATCTACAAATAAATATCAATATTTCTTTCAGTCGCACGACTAATTTACCTTCGATTTCAGGGCACTTTCGAAGGAGATACCAAGGAAAATTTTCCAAAAAAGCAAGCAGAAAATACTTTCCTACGACATACCTGCATGTTGTTTTTCTGAGCTCTGCACATGGGGTTCACAAAAAGCGTCAACATCGGATGTGGTTTTCCTACTGCGACAACTACCTTCTGCGAGGATCTGGCGGGAATGTGCTGGGTTGCGCTGCAAAGTGATCGCTACGAAGTGAGCAGTCGCATCCCAAATTCCGGTTGGCAATGCGAGTCGTGTGTAAGTCGCAGGCTATATTGTTTGAGTTTTTAAGTAAAGATTTTGATGGCAAACTTTCGTAAATTCTTACCTTTCTGCAAACACAAACTTCAATTAGGAGAAGAGGCTTACCCCTGCCTCCCCATCCCCTTCCTCCAGCGAGGCCAGGAGGGAACGCGGAGGTGAGATAAATTTGCGAATTCGCTGATTCGCGAGCGTTTTTCGCAGGTTGTACCTCGTTTTTATTCTCGACGGGCATCATTAGTCGCCCGCAAACGAAGGAGTTGATCCCCGCGCGCAAAATAAGACGCATTAGAAAGAGAAGCATCCCCCAAAGTGATCGATTTGTTCCGATTAATGTTACAAAGGTGGCACGAAGATTGTGACTGTCAGGATGGAAATTTCTTCGTCCGCACCGTTGTCATCACAATCTTCGAACGCGCAAAGGACCCATCATGACGACCATCGGTTCTGCACCATTTGCCTAGAGCACGATGCAAATGCTGCTGAGGCGGGGCTGGACTCCTGCACCCATCGATTCCAGTGAGAGCCTTTAGAATTTTTTGCGTTGTCGAATATGAAGGAGAGAAGAAAGAGAGATCCAAGTCATCCGGTATATTAACTCAATCCTCAACAACAAATCGATTAGTACGAATTGTATTCGGGAGTGGGCAGAAAAAGGCAACAATAAGTGCCCTCTGTGTCAGGTAGCAGCTTGCTCCATTATTTTGCTCGAAATACTCCCCACATTACGATTGCCTGCCAATGATTCAATCATCAAATCCATCATCATCACGCAAATGACGAACGAATGACCGACCGAACGACCGAATCATAATTATTCCTCCATAGACCCGATTCAAGAGTATTGATTATCGTAGCTCCTATACGAGAAGAAAGCGCAAGATTAGGTACATTGGCGTGCATAGTAGTAGGGTTATCTCTCATTAAATGTTTGTGTCATTGATTGGCGTTCTTATTCTTATTCTGTCGTCCCCCGCACCCCTCTCTTCACTGTCTCGGCCGAAGCGTCTCATTTAAGGATCTTGACATTGATTCTGACTCTGATGATGAAAATGAGGTGATGCTGTTTTTGGAGAGGGGTTATTGGGAGACAGCGCGGGGAGCTGTTAATCATGTTTGTTGTTCTGCGACACGGCTATGAACACCGGATTGCGGGACAAAGTACCATCTCTGCAGCGTCGATGTTATTCCTACAGAAGCACACACACGCATACACACACACACACACCACCCGCATCTATCTAACCTCGTCAAATATATTTCGATTTAGTGTCAAGAGTGTTCGGAGGATCTCCGAGGCATTGATCCCGAAGCTGTCGTTCAGTGCATAATCTGCAGCAAGCTGTGGCATAAACGGTAGTACTAGCAAAACTAATGTTGTTGTTATGGTGAGGATTATTATTTAGAGCTACATAGAAAGAATTCTATGCTGAAGCCCCTTTGTTTATTTCCCTCTCAGTTGTGTCGAGGATGGACCAGGAGGGGGGGGGGTAATCTCTCAGCAGTGGGCGTGCTCTTCCTGCTTGGAGTCGCAGCGACAATCAATGGCTCTCTTCCGAGAGTGTTCCCTGTCGTCTTCATCTTCAGCGTCAACTTCGGCACCCATCCCTTCAGCCGAGAAAGCGTACAGCGCCATCGATCACGATGATCATCACCACCACCACAACCCCAACAAGAGGAGGAGGACAATCACCAATCAGGACTTGGACGGGAAGCAAATCGTGGCGCAGGCGCAGCCGCTCAGTCGTTTTACCAGTAATAATCACAACATAATCGATCTGGCAGGAGAGAAGAAGGGCGCGTCCCTTCCATTAGACAGTACTACCACAAGCGCATCTTCTTCAGCTTTGCCGCCGCATGATGACGGTTCTTCACCAAGATCGTCATCGTCGTCATCATCATCATCGTCGTCGTCACCCTCAGGTTTTTCGTCTCCCCTCATCCTCAACAACCGCTCAAACAGCCGCAACTTCCTCGGGGACAAAGACAATGAAGAGGCGGCCTGCCCAGTTTCCGCCACGAGCAGTATTGCTGCCCCGCGGCACATCGTCTCACACCCCACACTCAATGCTACATCGTCGTCGTTGTCGTTGTCGTTGCCGCGGTCAGGAAAGCGTGAGAAAACGCACAATCGGGAGAGGGAAATAGCCGCCAGCAAGAGGAGTGAAGAGAAGAAGGAGGATAAGAAGAAGAAGAAGAAGAAGAAAAAGAAGAAGAAGAAGAAGGAGATGATGATGATGATGATGAAGGGGGAGAATAAGCCTACCGCTGCACCCAACAGCAAATTCAGCGGCGGCAGCAGCAGCAGCACCGACATCAACGGGAACAGGGGCAGGACGATAAGCTCGGAGCTGATGGCAAAGATTCGAAGCAAAGGTTAGATTGTTGGTAGCCGTCTTCTCCTTACATTCCCATCATCGCTAACTACTCTTATGCTGCTGCTGCTGCTGCTGGTGGTGCTGCTGCTACTTAGGGCTAGGAGACTTCGGGGTGCTGCACAGCAGCAGCGGCACCAACAGCATCATACAGGAGGCCATGCGAGAGGCGGGTATGATGGACGACCCCTCCAAAGCGGCGACAGCTACCGTCTCTGTCCAGATCGCCATCGAGCGGTCCCTGATGATGGAGAACTGGAGTTGCGGCTACTGCACGTTCGTCAATACGAAGTCAACCTACCTGTGCTGCGAGATGTGCGGCCACCCGAGAGCTGTGGGAGGGGAGGTGGTGCACACGAAGAAGAAGAAGCAGAAGAAAAAGGAGGAGGAGGAGGAGGAGAATGATGCCAAAACAATGAAGAGAAGCGCCAGGATGTCATCATCCTCCACAATAACGACGACCCAGCAGCCCCGTCGCTTTCAAGATAGGGATGTCATGAGAAATGAAAAGGAGGAGGAGGAGGAGAAAGATGACCCTGGGAATGATGACAATGAGCCCGACGGCGACTACAATGATGATCATAGTGATAGTTATAATGATAATGATGACGAAGATTTTGAGGAAGATTTGTTCGACGACATGGATTGATTGGCAAGGGAGGAGGACCAAGCAATAGAATAATTATAGGAGCAGCTTCGAGGAGTCGAAGAAGGAAATAACCTTTATTTAGTCCGTATCGCAACCTATATATGTACATGTCTTCATAAAGAAATGAAGGATCCCATTTTATCATAACAGGGGAATGAAGCGATTTGATTATAATTTTAAATCGTGATATGTTAGACGGATGTAATGATGTGATTAAATCTTTAAATCGTATTACGGCATCGACCAAGCCATACCTGTGCTGCATTATTTCGAGGCGATGCTCTTTGTCGCGCCTTCGGTTTGTACAGCTTGGCTTATGCATGTGATCGATGCGACTGATGCACTCTGCTAGCCGCAGCTAGCTAGCTAGTGATGGCGAGCAATGTACAGACAATAAGCATTGTGTTTCTTGTGCTACTAAATTGTGCGCACTTGCATCATTGCAACAATAACAATGCTGATCGCATTCGCAGCACGATGCGATGTCTGGATGTGACATGCGTGTCTATATTGCTGCTAGCAAAGTATAGTAAGTAGAGTAACGATGCTTTGCACACGTTACATTAAGCATCATAGCAATTTCTGCTATTTTATCGGGCGCTAATGAATCACTTCTAAAATCCCATTTCTTTCACAAGATCCAAGTAGCTGGGAGCAGGTGCAGCATTTTTGGTTTCCTTCTGTGGTAGGTGATACTCGGATGAGACAACGTTGGGCCGCAAACGCTACCATCCATCATCATTCGTACTTCCGTGTTAGATGTGTGTGTGTGTGAGTGTGTGTGTGTTTTTGTGTGTGTGTGCATGGTGTGCCTAACACGATGCGTTTATGGGCTCGAGTACGTCACGCAATTCGCAGTAAGAAAAATCACAACGAGTGGCACGATCGCACTACTAGTACCTTCTTCTTCCCCCCCTGCTCCGTTTTGTTTGCTTCCCCGACTTCCTCCTTCTTAAGTCGTACTGGCTTTTCGAACCCAAAGACGATGTGGAGAGTGTCGAGCGAGTCGTAGATCTCGCTGAGAGCGGCGTTCCTACCAGAGAAGAGGGGATGCAAACAACACGTGTATGAGCTCAGATATCAAACAAGAACACAAACGCGCACACCCACACCCGCCCATCAACTCTGCCGTTATCATCATATGTTATCATCTGAATCTCCATCATCATCATCGTCATCATCATCGTCATCATCATCATCATGTATCGATCACGTAGCAGTAGCATTTTTTCGTACAACTTAAAAAGGTTCCTACCATGACGTTTCTGCTAACTTTTCCAGGACGGTATCAAATCCTCCCTCCTCCTCGTCGCCGCCACCCTCAAGGTCTTCAAACTACACAGAGCAATTATTAATTGAAAAATCCCTCAAATCACATCCTGAGTGAGGCAGATGATGATACGTATGTGTGTGTGTGTGTGTGTGTGTGTGTGTGTGTGGTAGTTGATATGACTTGCAGTCGCACTTCCGCTACAAAACGCACGAGTCGATATCTTTTGATTGGTTCTCCCTTCTTCTCCCCTTCCCTCCATCCCCCCCCTCTACCTCCACTATTATAACACAACGACTACGCCTCTACATCTAGCACACCTCATCCTCCAAGACAAGCAACTGCGAGTACATCTCTTCGGCAATCGTGCTGCGGACCTGTTTGTGTAGGACAAATATATACATATATATATATATATATATATTTATTTATTTTATATTTATGTAATTCGAAGGTTGTGCGATGAGCACCGTCTATACCTTCGGGTATGCGTGTTCCAGGAGCGCCAAGCATTTACGAATGGCGAGATTTCGCGCCAGACCTGGCGAAAGACAGCAGCAGCACTGTAAGACAACGATGGCGGGGGTGGAGAGGGTAGGGAGGGGAGAGAATTGCATCTTCCTTCACCACCATCATCACAATCAACAACACTTCTTCTTCTTCTTGTTCTTGTTCATCTTCGTGGACATACCAGGGAAGGCCAGAACTCCCAGGTAAACACGCCCCCCGGCCAGCAGCAGGTTGACATCCTAGAAAGTCGCAGCAAGGATCAGCAATCGTCGTGCTCACATGCGCGGATGGACTCGGTGATAACGATGGAATAGCTATGACGTTGTTGTTGCTGCTGCTGCTGCTGTCGATGATTATGATGATGATTCGGTCGTGGTAGCACATTGACGTATGCGACGCGACTGTTCGCAGCTTCAAGATTCATCAGCATTGCTCGTATCATTATCATCATTCTTATCATCATCACACGCGGTTTGTCAGTTCCCACGCAACGGCGTCGTGCGCGCTATCGATCACCTCGGTGCTCCCAAGCTCGGTGCTTATGGTTTTGACGAGTTTCAATCCCCACCTTGCCCCCTGCATTTGTGTGCGGGTCAGATGCGGGAATGATGACGATATGGTGATGACGGTGATGATGATGATGATGATACGGTGGTGAGATCTTCCATGGTGGTGGCGGGGGGGGGGTGACGACCGATGCATGCATATACTGCGCTCACCTCTCCCATCTTGCCTTCTTCGATTAGAATCTGCAGTATTGGTGACAACGACGACGACGATGATGATGACGATGATAACGATGATAATTGCAGTGATTGCTCTCACCGCACACTCGATTTGTGGACCGTGTATAAGCCTTCCATCACACACAATTCATTGCCCCCCCCCCCTTGCTAATGAATACTAGATGGATTATGAGGAGGAGTACCGAGAACGATTCCTCCTGAAGCAGCAGTGCGAGGGTCTTCATGACGTTTTGCGTGACTCGCCTCTCCCCTCGGTGTCTAGGAGGAAAAATGCAAAGAAATGGAGGAGAAGGAGGAGGGGGGGGGGGGGGCGAGGAAGAATTTAGGGCGATTTTCCCAGGATCGTCCCGGCCACATCTCGCACCTTCCTTTTCGATGTTGTGTCGTTGTTGTTGTTGTTGTTGTTATTGTTGTTATTGTTATTTCTAGAGTCCCTACGGCTAGCGCTACTACATCGCTACTGCTGATGCAAACACTACAACTGTACCTGGTCAATATGTGGAGAATGTCCTCTGCCACGTTTCTCACTGCCTCGATCCCTGTGATGACGAAGACGAAGCCCACACACACACACACATACACACACACACACACACACAACACACACAGAGAAGGATAATTACATGTAAGACATTGGACACTCATAGATGCATCCAAATCGGAGGCGAAAATCGCACGAACTCCACCACCATCGACATCGTCGTCGCCATCACAGGTAAGACTACTGTTCTCTACTGAAGTCATCTGCCACTGCATTACCACCTACATGCATGCGTACAAAGCATAGATCCGCACCGTGTGTTTGCATAAACTGTTTCAGCGCCCCTCCCGCAGCACGGACCAGATGATCTGTGCGACTCCCAGCACTGAAGAAGGAAGAAAAGTAAAGGAAAGGAAAGGAGAGGGGGGGGGGGGGGGAACAACCGACCCGTACAATATTAGTAATAAGGGTGAGGAACAAGATTTTAATACCCATAAACCCCCACACACACACGCGCGCGCGCGCGCATGTATATGTGTTCTAAATATATTTCGAATTTACGGGTCAATAAGGGTATGGGGCTCTAATATCGCTACTACAATACGCCCCCCCCCCCC